>PVLC010005470.1:0-25691 GCA_004027655.1 Graphiurus murinus
TGCGGCACTGGGGATTGAGCTCAGGGGCGTTCTACCTCCGAGCTCTACCCCCAGCCCTATTTTTTTTATTCTTTATTTTTGAAACCGAGTCTCACTAAGTTGCGGAGTTCCTCACTAGGTAACTGAGGCTGGCCGCAAACCCAGATCCTCCTGTCTCAGCCTCCGGAATGCTGGGATTACAAGCATGCGCCACCACTCCCGGCTAGTAGAACTGATTTTTTAATGCATTCTTTATAGCTAAACCAGATCAAAGCAGAGTTTTATGGATGGATAAGTTAGTACTCTAATCACTGAGCTTTCTTCCTTTGCTCCGCCATACTGTGGTTCCCCAAACATCTTCCTTCCTTGGAAGCAGGAACCTCAAACCACTATCCAAGAATTACTGACATATACAACATGTATGTACACACACACACACACAGAGTCAGATAGCTATTGTCACAAAAATGCTATGTAACAAAGAACCACAAAATCTCAGTGGCTTCAGACATAAACATTTAGTTGTTCTATGCACGTGGATCTGCTGGGTGGCTTTGCTTCTGGTTGCAGGTCTGGCTGGCTTGGCTCCTCGCTGCAGGCTGGGATCAGTTCCACTCCATGTGTCTCTCATGTTCTCATGGCAATGGTTGAGGAACAAGAAGGCAAACAGAAACCACAGTGCCATTTCAGATGTTGGAGTAAAACCAGCAGATCTTTCTGACTACATCCAACTGGCCAAAGCAAGTTTTAGGCTATATCCAAAGAGGCAGAGAAATACATGTGCCCTTTTTTATTTTTATTATTTATTTATTTATTTATTTATTTATTTATTTATTTATTTATTGCTGTAGGATGGGACCCAGGGGCACTCTACCTCTGAACTACACCCCCAGTCCTATTTTTTATCCTTTAGTTTTGAAACAGGGTCTCACTAAGTTTCAGAGGACCTCATTAAGTAGCTGAGGCTAGCTGTGAACCCGGATCCTCCGGTTTCAGTCTCCCGAGTACTGGGATTACAAGTGTGCGCCATCACGCCCGGCTACATGTGCCCCTTTTTAAAAGAAACTTCAGTTCCATGGTGAAGGGCAGGGGCACATGGAAGAGTAAATAACTGGGACCAAAAATTCAAGTTACCACAATGAAATTCTCATCTCTATAGCTAGCTAGTTGCCTCTCTCTCTCTCTCTCTCTCTCTCTCTCTCTCTCTCTCTCTCTCTCACCTCCCTTTGAAATATCCTATTTTGTTTCTTTAATTTCCTTAGAGCTTAGGCTTTTTAAAAAATGTTGTTGTTATTGACTTAGTATACATTCATTCTATAGATTTATCAATGTGATAAATATCCAATTTGATGAAATGGATGTATCTAGATTATTTTTGGAACTAGAATATGACTGTCTCTGAAGGCAGTACACTTGGATTCCTCATGAAAATGGAATGGCAATTTTGCTTGTAAGTGGCAGATAAGAAGAGATATTCTATCTCCAAATTCAGTTTTTTCCATAAGAGTCCACTTATGACAAGAGATATTAAGTGCAAAGGGAATTTATCAGTGATTAAATTTACTTTTTTTGAGGATAGCACCTTTTATTGGCTTTATTTACCTGTAATAGTTCTGTCTTTTTTGTGAAGGGATGTACCCATTAGAGACATCATGGGCACTATAGAAATAACTCATATTTTCTATAAATGCTTCAGTGAGACAAGTCTGCCAAAAGAAGACAGGGTAGAGTTGAAAGTAACTTTATGTTACACTGCATCCTGGTATTCAGTGGAGACTCACTTTGAATTCACAAGTATAGTGTATAGATTAACATATAAATATGTGCATATTCACATTTATAGCAAAAATCTTACTGAGCATTACTAAATCCCACTTATTTATATTTATTTTGTTATTGATGAACTTCTGTGACCTATACTGGATTGTCTACAGATCACACTAATTTGAAAAATTTTGTTTCCTAGTCATTGATTGAAGAACAGCAGTAACACTTATGCAGTATTGATAGCACCTTGTTTAGAACTGTTTAATTCCACATTGCATTCCCCCAGAATAGAACTCCTGTACAGAGGCCAATTGATTAATGCCTTAGAGGTATTAGTCAACCAATGTGTAAAATACTTTGAACATGGATGAGAAATGTTTTACTTCTTCAAAATCCCTTTGGCTACTTAAAGAAAATACTTATTTTAACCATTCAGTACATTGTTTCAATATTTTTAATCATTAACAATATTAAAACACAACGAGTAGTATGATCTAAACAGTTCCCTTTATTAATTTGTATCTATTGAAAATACTCCCTTTTTTAGTCTGCATGGTGGTGCACACTTGTAATCCCAGTACTTGGGAGGCTGATACAGGAGGACCTGGATTCCTGGCTAGCCTAAGCTACTTAGTGAAGCCCTCTGCAACTTAGTGAGACCCTGCTTCAAAATAAAGAATAAAAAATAGGACTAGGGGTGTAGCTCAGAGGTAGAATGCCCCTTGGTTCAATCCCCAGTACCGCAAAAGAAAATACTCCTTTTTATTTCATTCCCTACCACCTTTATCTTTAAATAATTAAGAAAGAAATGTCATTTGTGACTTTTGTGTGTGTGTGTGGGGGGGGGTACTGGGGATTGAACCCAGGGGCATTCTACCTCTGAGCTACACCTCCAGTCCTATTTTTTTTTTTTTTTTTTTGCGGTACTGGGGATTGAACTCAGGGGCATTCTACCTCCGAACTACACCCCCAGCCCTATTTTGTATTCTTTATTTTGAAACAGGGTTTCACTAAGTTGTGGAGTGGGAGTGCCTCACTCGGTAGCTGAGGATGATGGCGAACCCGGATCCTCCGGTCTCAGCCTCCCAAATGCTGGGATTACAAGCGTACACCACCATGCCTGGATTCATTTGTGACATATTTAAATCATGCAAAGTAGTTAGTATTCATCGATTATCTCTAAATATAAGCTTTATATATGATAACACTATTGTTCTTTACTTCATATATTCTTCATTAAACTACTCTCTCATTTGAACTTTAAAGTCTATTATACAGGTAAAGGTGAAGAAAGGCTAAGAAAAATTATCAATGTGAGTATAAATGAGAACACGTGCCACATCTCTCTTTGTCAAGCTTATATATTCTGATGTTCTAAGAGACCCCAGCAAGAGAGTAGTGGTTAGTTTGAGATCAACTTTGTTTAGTGTATTAGTTTAGATACAAGTGTCAGCACAGCACTAATCTGCTCATATTTAACTAATGGAACCTGGCACTTTGTTCTATATACTATATAAGTTCTGGCAATAAAGTTGGATGGGCCGAGTCCTTTATGGAGCTTATGGTTTGAGGGAAGGCAGATGTGAACAATAAACCTGGAAAAGTGAGAAGAGTGTTTCCATGGAGAATAGGAGGCATAGCAGGATGTACTCTGGGGAGTACAGACCAGGAGACCTTGCTAGTATGTGGGCTGAGGAAGGTTTCCCTGAGAGGTGAAAGGTAAATAGACACTTGAACACTGTGAGCGAGCGTATGACACACCAGAGGAGCTGAGAAAATGCAAGAATGGAAACACTGGGAGGGGATAGGTTCACACTTACCCTGGAGAGGGAGCCAGAGCCCAGAAGAAGAAGGTCTGAAACAGCTAATGTCCAAGTTAAGAACTAATCAGATTTCAAGACTATCTATATTGAGGTCTCTAAGACTCCTGCTATCTGCAGGGTGAAAGTGAGACTCTGAAACAAAGCTGGGGCAGGAACCTCAGGACTGGCTTAGCAAATGTTCTCATGGACTAATTTTAGGAATAATTTCTCTCTCAATTGAAACACTCATAATATACTGGATTTTAAACTATGAAATTGATAAAAATTTTGAAAAGTGTGCTTATTAAGTGAGAGATGGAAAGGCACCTTGAAGTTCTTAACACAATATTTCTGCAGCAAGACATCAGCCACTATATAAACACCACTGTACTTGTCACTTGAGTGGAAAGAGCTTGCATAAATTATCACATTCCAAAAGCCTGCCAGTTTCCATTCACCATTTGCATCTTCTGTAATATTCCTGGCCATTGGCCTTTCGGTCAGAGTGGAGCATGCTGTCCTACATACTGTGGAGGTGCCAAAACAGCCTCGGTGCTGAGTTCCAAACTTCAAAGGATGTCATTGAAATAAAGTTTGATGTGTAGCTCTTAAGTTTCTCATCATAACCTTTTTAGCATACTTCCCCCTGAATGTGCACTGTGGTCATTCAACTCCAGCACCACTTCTGGGAAGTGTTTGGTGGCCAGGGTGTCAACACTCTGGAGGGGAAATAGTCTTCTATGCAGGGAAAATATTCCAAGTTGAATTACCCTTGCTTGCTGGTCCCCTGATCTGTGTGTTTCAAAAACCAGCTCCAAATTCTTTTAAATAGAACTTTTCTTAAGCATTTTCTATATAGTGTTCTATTCACACTTAGAACCTGCATTGATTTTTAGCCACTGGATGTCAGATGAGAGAAAAGTGGTCATCACTCCAGATTAAAGTAGCTTGATCAAATGATGGGAATAATGATGTTTGGATTTTGAGATGAAATTTTTTAAAAGCTGAATTACTTCTTAATTTGAATACCTGACATATTGTGTTTGTGAATGTTTTGCAAGACATTTTATAAATGACAAACTAAAATAACTTTCTCGCTTTGAGACATAGTCTTTTCATAATCTTGTAGAGGACAAATATGCTATCATTTAAAGTAATCAGGACCCTCTATACCAACCTAATAAAGTTTTCTGGATGGTGACTAGTATAAAAAAATGTTAGACAAAATATGTTTCATAAGATGATTTTTGAAACATTCTAAAATTCCTTCAGTACTCTTTTTTGTTTGTTTGCTTGTTTTTCTTTTTCTTCTTGGTACTAGAGATTGAACCCAGGTGTGTTCTACCTCTGAACTACACCAACAGCCCTATTTTATTTTTTATTTGGAAACAGAGTCTAACTAAATTGGTGAGACAGGCCTTGAACCTGTGATCCTCCTGACTCAGTCTCCTAAGTACTGGGATTACAGGTGTGGGTCACCATACTCTGCCAGAACTCATTTTATTATGAAGTTATATAGAAGTGATTTATTTCACTCTTTTAATTTGTTTTCAGTTTTAAGCATACACAATAAATGGAATCACCACCTAGTCTCTTCCATGGTTTCAGATCTTCTTCTTCTATGCTATACAATCCTTCACCTTGCCCTGTTACTTTTAGCTTTTTTCTTCTCTTTAGATAGAAAACTAGATAATGTTTCTGAAATCACATATCCTCAAAGTGCAGTTGAATTTCTATAATGGATAGCAGCAATGAGGAAAGCTGTCACAAATCTCACTGGGGGAAAAAAAATTAAGAGGAACCAAAGTTTCAGCCTATAACCTTTCTTAAAGTTTAGATATACTGGCCCTCATAAAAATTTGAAGTAAAACCAAGGGGAGACTGAGGTGAGATAGGTTATTTCTTGCAGGTAAGAAGGCCTTTCACATGACAACAGGAAAGAGGTGTAAAGTGTTCATGTTGTGTGTTATGCACAATCTATCTTCTAGAAAGATCATACTCCTTTGGGGACCAGGTTATGCTGCAAAAAGAGGAACAAGATGAAAGGAAGGTAATAGTCTGTCAACAGAATGAGAGAAAGCTGGCAGGAAAGTGAATTTTCAAAGAGACTAGCCATGGCACTTCCCAAAGTCCTTAATTATTTTTAACATTATTAAACCTCCAACTCATGGCAGGGTACTGAGAATGAAATCAATCAGTGTATTCTCAGATGATTTGACACTGAGTGCCTGCAGCCTTCTCTGGAAGCCCTGTTACAGTGGGGCAGAATCTTAGACATTGTTCTCACTCAGTGAGAAATGAATAGCACAGTGACTTTCCTTCTTAGGAGAGCTGGGAGGAAGCAGAGGATGCGTGAATTGCAGCCCCAGGAATGTCTTCCATCAGGCGTTGGAGAAACTCTGAGAGCCAAGTTACTGTCTCTGATATGACTTAGGGTTCTCCATCAACAATGCTTATCTGTGCCATGAGGAAGAAATATTTCATGAGACCTGGGCTTCCATGCTGGAGGAATTCATGTTCTGTTAGTTGGGACTGGGAAAGGGGCCAAGAACTCAGTTGTTCCTCTGCAACATGTCCTTATCATCCCAGACCCGAACCGGTTTCCCAAAAAGTGAATCTAACAGACAAGGAAGCTCTTGTTGCTAGTCAGCCCTAAGTTATCAATGAATTTCTGGGGTGCAGAGTTTTTATAACTACAAGGAAGTGAAATTTATGCTAAAGAATTACCTGGGTGAATATTTCATTGGACTTAGACATTCTTTGGGATGTTTTCTGTATTATCACTATACAGAATAATCCCTGAGGTTAGAGGTGTGTTTGAAATAATCTGAGTAGACCACTGAATTTCCAATCAAATATAGAAATCAAGATTAAAAAAAATAAGAAAGCACAGGAAGAGTGGAAATCTTCATCATGGTAAGGCATTTTTTGTTAAAAAAAATAAATCAAATCTTAAAGGTAGATCAGAATATTTCCTGGCATCAATTCTTGACTTATTGCTGTTTAGCTGCAGATGACTTTCATCAGGTACCCAAATAAGTATTTTTCTAGATCAAATTTATGTACTGACTTTCTGATGAGTGTTTAGTAATAAATTAAATTAGTAGCTGGGAGTGGTCACACATGCTTATAATCCCAGTACTTGGGAGGCTGTGACAGGAGGATCCTGGATTGTGGCCAGCCTCAGCTACTTAGTGAGGCTCTCCGCAACTTAGTGAGACCCTGTTTCAAAAATAAAGAATAAAAAAAAAATAGGGCTGGGTGTGTAGCTCAGAGGTAGAATGCCCCTGGCTTCAATCCCCAAAACCACACACACACACACACACACACACACACACACACACACACAAAATCGTTGTTTAGCCAGGCATGGTGGCACACAACTGTAATCCCAGTATTTGGGAGAATGAGACTGGAGGATTGGAGGATTGTAGGTTCAAGGCCAGCCTTAGCAACTTAGTGAGACCCTGCTTCAAAATAAAAATTACAAAGGGAGGCTAGGGGTGTGGCTTGAAGATATTATACCCTTGGGTTCAATCCTTAGTACCCTCCTCCACAAAAAAGGGTCATTATTTAATTTCAACTAAGCATACGGTGATATGTTAATATTAGAAAGACATGTTGGTGGAGGTGAAGAAATGGTAAATAGGAATTAATTAAAAACCTCCAGATATTGAAATATCCCATCAAGCCTCCAGCACCAAAGCTAAGGATTTTGGGGTCTGTGGGTCTCCTAGCTTATCTCCTCAGCTTGAGCTGAGGCTGTCTTCTCATGTCCTTTACATACCAACTTTAAGGAAATCACATCTACTTTTTGTCACATGTTTATCTGGCTATGGCACTAGCACCCAATGTGTTTCTGGGTTTATCCTGTAAGTATGGTTAAGATATCACATAGAAGAGGAGGTCTGAGGGGCGTTGAAAAGCTCCCCCTCACATGTCCCCTTCATCTGGACATCATTTTTAATCACAGAGGGTTGTTTGACTCTCAGCATGGGTTATCCATTAGTTTAACTACTCAGAGCCTCTGTGGCTATTAAAACTGTTCCTAAGAGCTCATACCTCTGGTTATTGAGAGGAGCTGTAAACTTTGCAGAAGTTAAGGAATACCCTAATTTTAGTTAAGTTAAAAATGAGCTGGGCATTATGGTGCACACTTGTAATGCCAGTCCTTGGAAGGCTGACACAGGAGGAGTGCAGGTTCCCAGCCAGTCTCAGCTACTTAGTGAGGCCCTCCTCCACAACTTAGTGAGACCCTGTTTCAAAATAAAGAATAAAAAATAGGGCTGATGGTGTAGCTTAGAGATAGAATGCCCCAGGTTCAACCCCCAGTACCACAAAAAAAAAAAAAAAAAAAAAAAGAAAAGAAAGAAAGAAAGAAATGAAAAATATGAAGTTACAATAAACATTTTAGGATTGTGCATGATGAGATAAAAATTCCACCAACATTCCACAGTTCCAGCAAGCTGAAGAAACACTACCTCTATGAATATAGAGACTATCTTCAATACAGTTTGCCTCCCATAAACTCCTCACTACTGAATCTGCTTTCTCTTTGCTGCTGGGAATTCAAATTGATGTATGACCTTAAATAGTTAAATTTACTTTCTAGCACCTTCAATGGGGTCAGTCTTCTCATTCTTTCCATTTAAATGAAAAATGCAAAAATGCAATCCATCATACTGCCTATAAATATATTTTGTTAATAGATTTTAATGGAATCATTTATGTGAAACATTGGATTTAAAAACACAGAATGTAAATGAACATTATTGAGTACTTCTCTATATATACCATATATTTGAACACTTTATATATACAATTAGTTTTATCTCCAGGGCAATTCAGTAAGCCATAAATTATTATGCCCATTTTACAGATGAGGAAATTGGAGACTTGTTGTGTGTTGCTGGACCAACCTAATGTTAGTGTGGCAATTCAGACCCAGGTTTGGGTATCTTTTAAATCTGTCCTTGGTCTAGCCCAAAATGAAAGTTGAGCTGACTATTGAGTTTTTTACTTTATGACTTTAGTCTAAAGGCAGCTGAATGTATTTTAAATGTTTTGTTCGAAGATCATCTTAGAAAATTATTTAAATAATGTTTAAATTTCAAGAATTTAAAATTAGATTGAGTCCATCTCTTTTTGGTATTAAGTTTGTGGTTTTACAAAGTCTATAATTGTGTTCTATCTTTTTAAAAAAGCCATCATAAAGTGTATTGTTAGGCCATTTTGATATTCTCAAGAGCATATAAGTGTAAATGCACCAAAACATGTGGCTTGCATTTCCCCGGAGTTGCACTGTTTTCACACATTAACAGAAATGCAGCTTGGAAGAGGGAAAAAAAAAAAAAGAAAAGAAATGTTTGGGATCTATATGCAGATTTCAATCTTCAAAAGACCCAAGATGTTACGCTGCCACCCAGACTTACTCCGATGTTTTGTCTTCCTAGTGATCTGCCTGTGGCCCTGGAACTGTGTGGGCAAATTTCCACTTGTTGGTTTTGTTTTATGGTTAGAGCTTGATTTCCTTTGTGCAACATTAATTGAACTCCAATCGTGCTGGTATAAAAAAGTTAAGATGATTTTTTTTCCCCAAGCATGTGGCTGGTAAAACCAAAACAAGAGTTAAAAAATTGATTAGTGACAATTAGTGTATAAGTACCTTATCTGCTTATATAAGATACTTAGAGTAGTCAAAGACACAGAAAGTAGAATGGAGATTGTCAGGGGCTGGAGGGAGGGAAATGTGAGGAATTATCAATTAGTAGGTACATACTTTCAGTTTGGGAAGATGAAAAATGTCTGGATGGCAGTGATTACTGTATAGCAATGTGAATATACTTAACGCCCTGGAACTGTACACATAAAATGACTAAAATAATAAATTTTAGGTTATGTATATATTTTACTACAATAAAATATGGTTAGTAAGAAAATTTATTCACTGACTTCTGTTGTCAGGTACACGTGGTATTCATGTATGGTATGCATACAAGATAGGATAGAGTGGAGAGCATATAGGCACAGTTAAACTTGAGATCAAAATCAGACTTTGCTATTCATAGTAAGAGAAAATAGACAGTCTACCTAATCTGCCTCAGTGGCATCTTTCTTATTTTCAATACAGAGATCGAACACTTCATTGCTCCTTACAATAATTAAGATTATTTGCTAAGTGATCAGCACATGGAAAGAGTGTCTATTGGTATTATCTACTTATAGATAATGAATAAACCCTTAATAGCATCTCCCATAGTGAAAAGTCTGGGGGAGAAATGAAACTAGGCATATTATTGTTTTCAGCCATTAAATGTTAAAATAGCCACTCATATTTCTCTAAGAATACACTAAAACATATTTTTTTTTTGTTTAACAAATATTTTTCTAGTATTTACTCCATTCCATGTGCTGGCTGACAAGAAACTCAGTCACTGGGTCTCATGAAGGTGACCATTCAAATGAAATGCAGTGAGGATAAGGAGATACTGAGGCTGTTACTGTCAGATGTGTGCAAGGTCCAGCTGGCTCCTTTATCTATTTTCCAACTAGAAGCTCTGGGATAAACATTCTGCCCATAAAGTCAGTGGACACCATGCAGTGTGAAAGGCTCCCCACAAAACATTTTTCTCTGACAGATCATGCAGGTGAAAATAATAACTCAGGGATCATAGATGAGATGGTCACAGCTTGTTCAGAAGTATTACAGGAGGAACATCCTAGGGCAGTGTTTCCAAAATGTCCTCTGGGGAACCCCCAGTTTCTTGAAATACTTAGCAATATTTGTCCCTCTACAAAATGACCACATTGTTAAACATCTTTGAGAAACCTACATTAAACAAAGTTCAATGAATTTTCTTTACCTTGACATTTCTCAGAACCATTGGTATTCTAAGACCTGTTTGAGTCACCAGGAGAGGGATCCTGAAAGCCGTGTTTTATGAAATTATTTGACAATAGAGACCTTTCCACCCCTAGGGCCTTTATGAAGATCTTGAGTAAGAGTGATTTGTAGGTCACCCCACTGGGAACATATGTCCCTTGGAGCCATATGAGGCAAGTTCTAATGGTCATTTACTGGAGAAATTGGCTAGTTTACACTAACAAAGGGAGAGGAAACCAAATGAAACTGACTGTCCTCCAAGGGTCAGGATTTTTGCTTGTTTTTTAGCTCAAGTGACCAAGGATCCCAAGGAATGTTAGAAGAGGGTCCTTTTTCTCGTGTAGGCTGGACCTTCCTGAGCATTGGTTAGGAGAGAGTCAGCTGTAAGCAGGACTGGAGAGGGAGGTGGGAACCCATGTGGCTAAGAGATCCCCAGGGTGGGTGCCTGGCTGCTTTCCCTCCTAATGGGCTCAACCCCACCCCCACCGATGAGAGTGTCATTTGACAATAAAAGGCATTAATGATGGAAATAGATTGAGGGCAATGCTGAAGTGCAGATCAGAAATAGCTCACACGGTGATGCTCTTGCACTAGAAGCCAAAACTATCCTGGGATCTAAAGGAATCACTTAAAACGAAAACACTTTCTCTTCATTCAGCCTCAGTAAAGCTGCAGTAGGAGAAATCTGCACATTTGTTCATACTCTAGCTTAGAAAATGGAGTTGATTAAGTGGAAGGCAACTTTGAAAATGTGACAAAAATGATGAGGTGATTAAGGGGTAGGATTTAAGTGGCAAGATGTGGAAAAATTAAGATGTACGACTGAGTAGCAGTGACAGTGGGGTCTATGATAGCTGCCTATAAATACCCAATTAATTGCCTAATGTGGCAAATGAGAAGAAACAGGCTTTAACCACCAAGAAGAAAATTTGAAGTGTATTAGGGAGATGGTACTTAGCAGCAAGGGTGATTTGACTGCCTTCATACAGGAAAATGAGTTCAGTTATTTGGATAAAGATTCAGGATGATACCTTTCTTCATTATAATAGACTGGTATCAGCAGTACATTTTTCTTTGAAAAAGATGCATATGTTTTCATGTTTGTTCAGAGCAGAAATTGAAGAATAGAGAAAAAGGTGTCATTTGCTGCAGGTGCTGTGATTGGTGAGGATGCCTAGGGTTGCTTCAAGCATCTGGGCATGTTTTCCCCCAAGCTGAATTATTCTGTTGATATGAATCATAGAAAACCCAAGCATTGTGTTACACAATATGTGGAACTACACCTTGTGATGTAAAGCATAATAAGGAGAGTTACCATAAGAAGCACTTAATGTAACTGGCAAACACTTACTGAACATTCCTGCACATCAGGTGCTTTACAAATACATGATCTAATCATCCTATATATGCTCTGAGAGAGGCATGCGTACCCCTATCTTACAGATGAGCAAACTGAGTCTCAGAGAAATTCAATAACCTGCCAAGGTCATACAACCAGTAAGCTGCAAAGCCAGAATTTGCATTTGGTGTTGAGTTGCTGAAAAATCCCTGCCCTTGCATTGCGATGCTCTGCTGCCTCCTGAAGGCATTTTTGATGATCACTTGTATAAAGTTTAGACAATGGCTTAGCATATATCAAGCACTCCTGAGAGTGAAATGGTTTGCTTCTGCTGGAGTGTGAATGATCACTAAGGGTGTTCCCCATACTTGGCCTGGAGAACACTATGGCAGGGCTTCAGCAAGCCTCTTGTCCTGGATTGCACAGGGAGCTGGACAGGCCGGGCTGGAAGAAAGGGTGGTGGACTCCAATCCCTAAACGTCCAGAGCAGATGTATGGAGGAGCACTGCCAGAGCTCAGAAACAGCATCCAGATTTGATTATAACTTCTCTTTGTGGTCTTTGAAGCTTTGTGTTATTTCTTCCTTAACTTCATGGACTTCAGATCTACTTTCACATAAACAGAAATGACTCCATCTTTTTGAACACTCATTCCTGGTGGCATTGTGGAATGTCCCAGGAAGGGGGGAATGGGGCCAATTCTAAAGGAGAAATTCCTCTTTGGCTTGCATATTTATATGAAAGTGCCAAAGCTGTCAGCTGTTACAACAGCAGGATCATGGTAAAGCCTTTCCCTGCCCAACTGTCTTACAGCAGCTATATGGCAGGGAGAGATCACCCTAGTAGGCCTCATTAGAAGATGAGAAAAAAATTGTCCCCACTAAAAGCATCACCTTGCATTCACAAGTCCTGCAAGAAATTTGGAAATCTGCACTTCTGTGTATTTTGTTTGTTTCAGTAAGAAGTTCCCAAATTAGATGCCTGGAAGCGACAACTCAAATTCCAACCACCCTCTATTAAATGTCTTACCTCAGCTTACCACTGAATAGAGAGAATGTAAATTGAGAAAGTTAATTTCACATTTCTATTTATGAGACATTTGAGACAAACAGCCCATCAGTGTTATTGTTACCTCATTCGCCTTTTTTAGCCATCAGGACTGACTGCTTATGTCTTTTACATCCACAGAATGCATTGCAAATTTGAGGAATTCAGTTCCATAGCAGGACCTTAGTAGAAATGATATATATCATCTTGTTTGGCTATCTTTATAATGCTTTCTTCTTTTCCTAAAAAAAATATATGTATAAATGGTGTGTTAGTATTGATGGAAAAACCAGATCTGACAAGGAAGGCTGAAAAAAATCAGTTACTTAAACAATTCTTCTGGAATCATTCAAGAGAGTAGGGTAGTCTGAAACAAAACAATACAGTCCTGGAGGCTCTATGTTTTAAGTGGAGCTTAATTAGAGCTGTTTGACTGTATTAAACTGGCTAAGGCTTCTTCTTTTGTGTTAACACTCCCAATAGTGGTAACCCCAATCCTGTTTTGTTCCTCTGCCCCCTGGTATACAAGGCAAGCTGTCAATTTGCTACATATGAGCAAGTTTACAGTTGGGACTCACGCCCAGCTCTTGCAACCAGGCAGCATGTTTTTTCTGTGCTTTGGGAGCTTCTCTTTCTCTACTACTGGATTTTAAGGTTCTTTATGCTAATGGCAGCTCCAGGTATAATCAACATGGTACCATCTTGTTTCTTAATCTCCTTTGCCTGTGTTTTAACGACAGACCCTAAGTCCTCAGAAAAAAATGAGTGACAATTCTTATTTGGTGTTTTAGGTCCTACAATGGTTTTCATTAGTTAACTTATTTTTTTTGACTTTTAAATGTTTGTTTATTGTCAAGGATGAGTTGTGATATAATGCATACTTGTCATATAGGTAACAAATATTTTATACATACAATGTTAACCCAATAACCCAATAGTTAACTCATTTTTATTATTAATAATTCATAGGCAATTTTTCCAATCTATTTTTCTAAATCATTCGTTATAAAATTTTCCAGTAAGATAATACAAAGAACTAGCCGGGCGTGGTGGTGCACGCTTGTAATCCCAGCATTTGGGAGGCTGAGACCGGAGGATCCAGGTTCGTGGCCAGCCTCAGCTACCTAGCAAGGCAAATTCGCAACTTTGTGAGACTCGGTTTCAAAATAAAGAATAAAAAATAGGGCTGGGGGTGTAGCTCGGAGGTAGAATGCCCCTGAGTTCAATCCCCAGTACCAAAAAAAATAAATAAATAAATAAAGATAATACAAAGAACTCATATTTAATTGTGTTTGGTCTTGGATCAGATTAAAACTATAGAAACTTCAAATTAGAGGTTGCCATTGCAGGTGAATTTCCAAGATACTATGAAACTGGATTATTTTCATTAAAAAAAAAAGGAAAAAGACTTTGCTGGAAAATGCTTCTTGGCGTCTTCACTTTCAAAGTTCCTGCCTGGGATTCAAAGAGCCTGATAAAAATTATTTCACGGACATGTAATTAAACAAAACCCCAAACTCTGTGTTTCTTTTGAAATAAAAAACAACTGGCTTATTCAAGTCATCTATTTGACTTTAAGAATTTGAATATTCATGGGGCCAAATGAAAAATTAACTGTTTTGAATTAGTGGTTTCCAAACCAACATTAAAAAAGCAATTTTTATTATTTTTTTACCATTTAAGTTTCCCTTGTTCTTATTTAAAGGGTATAAGACATAATAGCAAAGACTAAAAGAAGGCACATATAGGGGGAAAAAATCTTGGAATTTGTGATTGAAAAAAATAGATGGGTGCTCATATTTGGATGGTTTCTGAAGTAGTCTAAATCTTGCACCCAAGTCACCAAGTATACCTTCTCTCACATGCAGGGAAATCCTCTGACAACATGTCCTCTTCCTGTATTTTTCTTGAATATCAAGCATCACCCTCTAAGTTTTCAGCCATGTATTTTTGTTGGAATGTTCTTCTTTACCCTTATTAAATACTTCACATAAAGGAAAGGAAATGTCAACATTTAACCTTTAGTATGAGTTGGGAAAAGGAAAGTTTATTTCAGTATTCTTCTATTTAAATACAGTGGAACACCACTGTAGTATAGCCTTTTATTTTTGTATGCCAATATAATATAGTTAAAATTATGAAACTCCAAAAATATAGAAAAAGTGCCAGGCGTGGTGGCGCACGCTTGTAATCCCAGCATTTGGGAGGCTGAGTCCGGAGGATCGGGGTTCAAGGCCAGCTTCAGCTACCTAGTGAGGCACTCCGCAACCTAGTGAGACCCGGTTTCAAAATAAAGAATAAAAAATAGGGCTGGGGGTATAGCTCGGAGGTAGAATGCCCCTGAGCTCAATCCCCAGTACCGCAAAAAAAAAAAAAAAAAAAAAAAAAAAAAAAAAAAAAAAAAAAAAAAAAAAAAAAAAAAAAAAAAAATATATATATATATATATATATATATATATATATATATATATATATATGTGATACTATAATAATCCATACTCAAATCTGGGTGTCACAGTATTCAACCTTATATCTTCATATAAGTTTGGATTTTTTTCTCTCTCAAATCTAAATTCTTGTAAGTTCCAATGTCAATTTACCTTTTCTTTCCAAATAGAAAATGAAAATTCAGTATGTTAGTAAGAAGTAAGCCTTCGAAACAAATATTTTTCTTCCAATATCTTATCAGAATATATACAGAGAATGGATGGATAATTTGAAAATAAACCAGTTTTACACTTTATTAGACACACATATTTTTAGTATAAATAGCCCAATTCTCCTGGGGCAATTTGAAATGCATATGCATTTCATATGACATATTTTTAAATGTTGTGCCAAATATACTAAATATTATATAAATGTAAGTTATTGTTGTTATTATACATGTATATGTACTTTGCACCAGGGGTAACACTGATCAGAGGTGAGGAATGGAACGTAGTAGTGTAGATATGAAAACTGAAATCTACACTTACAGGAGACCTTTGTCTGATGATGATTATTTAATAACAGCAATATTGCCACATTTAACCTATGAAGAATTTGGATATGCATTGTTTGTCTTATTTACTTATTAGGTGCTTTTGAAAGGTTCTAGTGACTTAAGACCTTTAAGTCTGTCTTTTGCAAAGAAAGAGATAAGTTGGCCTAAACCACAATACTCGACATAAGTTTACTTATAGGAACTGATCTTCTGATTAAAAAAAAAAAAAATATATATATATATATATATATATATATACATACACATACATACATACATACATACATAATATAGGTGGTCTCTTTGCAGACTTTTCTAATAAAGAATGTAATTTTAATTCTGGTACTTGAGAAAACCCTCTTTATACGTTTCTGTATCCAAAAGGTATCCCTATATCCCTATAAAATGTAAAGCAAGTCATGTGTTATGATTTATGGTACATTCAAGGCTTGGCATTCTAAAAATCATCCTAAAGGGACATTTTTAAAGTGCTATTGATCCAAAGAATCTCTTACTGGGCCCTGGGTCTGGTATCAAACCATAGAGGAGAGCAGCAGGGTTGGTTACCCCAGCAGGATGAAGCAGCCTGTTGATGTGCGAACTGGACCACTCAGTGTGTGGGTCAAAGGGATAGCAGGGGACAGCCTACCTATACACAAATGGAAAGAATGCTGATTCATGGGGTGGGGTTGCCTGGTAACTGGTAAATATGGTGCCAGAACGTCTATCAAGGTACCTTGGCAGGCAGTGCACTAAACGCAGAGATTCCAGGTTTAAGGAACATCACAGAATCCTAGTAAATAGGCATGGCTCAGACTTCAGCTAAATCCTTCTGCATGGCAAGGTCTCATCCACAGGGCTAGTCTTCCTAAGTAGAACTCAATTCCTAACATAAGAAAGAAAAAAAAAAAAGAATGAGATGGAGTCATTGATGTTTTCAAATCTGTGAAGTACCAGACCACCAGAATGATGTTAAGGACAAAACTAAGACTCCAGGAAGAAGGCAGAAACTACTTTTCAAAACTTGAACAAAGCCTAGGAATTTGTATTAGGCAGGATGAGCACCAGGACCTGGACTAAGGCTCAGGATGAGAGAACTGAGGTTCATGGAGAGGGCTGAGGCTCACAGCTAGGAGAGCTGAGGACTGGAACAGTTGTGAGGCCCCTGAGCTCAGACCAAGAGCTTCTGACACACCTTGGTGCCCGAGGCTCTGCAGAAGTGGGGGAAGGGAACTAAAAGGCAGAAAGCCAAGCAGAGCATTACCAGAGGGGCTTCAGCTCAAGGCTTATGCTAGTTCTGCTCAGTGGAGCAGGTAAGATTCCATAGCAGGGGCCTCAAGCTCCTTAATAGCCGATTTCTCAGAACTTTCCACAGCTTAACTAGAAAAGGGCTTGTAACAGCAGTCTGTAGGAAACCTGGGCTGTTTCCTCTGCCCTGGAAAACTTCCCAGGAGTTTCCTGGAATCCCCAATGGCACCATGGCCTCTTTTCTCTGAAGGGCAGCAAGATGATGTTTCAACTTCCCTGGGTCAATGTGGATGTCACCTCTTGGCCACAGAGCAAGGTCACCAGGAATCTGTTGATTCTGGTTGATGCCAAGAATCACTGAATATTTTAAATAGCCCACAGACTCACCCTATCTTTCTATCATCACCTCAAAAAAGAAACTATATTCATTATGACCAAGACCAAATGTTTTTTAAAGAAGTTTTACTATGACAATCAGGCTGGATGCTTAAAAACTGGGCCCTCTGGTCAGTTAATTTTCTTTTCAAATAATGTGTTTGTTTGTTGTATTGCAATACGAATCTCTTCATATCAGAGTTGGTAGTACTGATGACAAATTTATAAAAATACCTAATATATTTACAGTATTCGATTCCTTTTTCTTTGCAAACACCTAACCAGGCATTCACATGAACATTAGTGCTCTGCACTATCAGACTGTTGGAAACCATGTTTGATGAGTGAGGTATGTCCATGTGACAAAGTATTCTTTAAGGAAAGAGCAGACTGCAGATTGTGGCACCTTGTAATCATGTCCTGCACTGGGCATGCTTATTAGAAGTTTTGGATACAACATTTAATGTAGAGAGTGATATGCCTTCAGAGGACAGAGCTATTAATAATAAATGTGATGGGAAATGGAGTTGAGTTATATGCACACACATTCTTAAATGTGGAGTAGCAAAGGCAAATAAGTGGGGTATTGATCTTCATAGCATATAGAAGAAGATGTGCAGATGGAATCAGAGACTGGAGTGATGGACTTTGATGATGAAGGAAAGGACTGCAGTCCAAAGAATTCAGGCAGCTACTAGAAACAGAAAATGGCAAGGGAATAGGCTATCCTCTAGTTTCCAATAGGAATGTCACACTACCAACACATGGACTTTAGCTCATGAAACCTACCTCAAACTTCAGACCTCCACAATTCTGAGGAAATAAAAGTGTGTTGTTTAAAGCCATTAACTTTGTAATATTTTGTTACAGTGACAACAGAAAGCTAATACTCCCGATTTTCTCCAAATACTGCCTGGAATTTTATTTGAGCCCCAAATAAGCTAGTCAAGGCCTAAAGTGTACACATCGATGAAGGAAGAATGACTGTCAGTGCCCCTCTGGCACTAGTCATTGATTCTTGGATTGAGCATATATGAAGTCACTCCTATAAGGTTATTTCTTCTTTATTTACATACGTAATGACAGTTATGAATTATATGTATTTATCTTTAAATCCAACTTTCTTCACATGATGTGCAAGCCCTATCATGACCAAGTGCTACTTTATTATCTTTTTCCTCCTTAAACCTCGGTCAAGCTGAACTTGTCAAGTTACCTGAAAGCACCATACTATTTTGCTTCTATTATTTTGTAAGAATTGTTTCCTCTGTGGTGAGTGGTCTTTATTTTATGTTTTGCCCAAATAACATCTATTTAGCTGCATCAGGATTTCCTTCGTGTATAAAAAAGAATCCCAAATGACACAGTGTTAAACAGAAGTCCACCCTCTCTCCCGTAACAAAACGGAAGACCTGACTTCCTGAGAACCCCAGCCCTGGTATGGAATCTTTACTCTGGAAAGTCCTCAGGGAAGCAGACTACTGGCTAGTTCTGCCATACCTGGAGGATGGTCTTTGCCTTAATAGTACAAGATTGCAGTTAGAGTTCTGGACATCATGTCTGCCTTCCAGATATAGGGTGTTTCTGTCAGGATTTCCACTGTTATGACCAAGAAAAAAAATCTGGAAATGAGAACTTAGAGGAAGGAAGATTTATTTGCTCACAGTTCTAGAGAGTTCAGGGCTTTAGTCAGTGTGAGGCTGGCTGAAATATGTGGAGCTCAAGTCTTGGCAGCAGAAAGAGTGGGTGCAGAGGGTTCTGGATGGAGGCCTGAAGCAAGGAGAAAGGACCATATGTCATCCTCAGGGCCACACCCCCAGAGACCTCACCTCAGCAACCAAGCCCTCCTCCAACATGGCTGCCTTATCCAGGATGTGAAGTCTAAGGGAAATTCTGTATTCAAACCATAACATAGGGTTAGAGGAAAACACAAAGAGGAAAAGGAGCAAAAAGAATACCTGGCTATCTTTGCTTTTGGGGGAAGGTCTCTGGAAGCTGCCAAATTATACCTGTACTCACATACTTAGTCAAGTATTTAGTCACTTGAAAAGAGAATTACAAGTGTCTTGTTTTGGGAATGGTGGTGGCATTTGCCTTTTTGAAAAGTAGATGCTCTATTTCTATGAAATTGATATTAATGGGAAACACCACATATCCATTACAACATTGTGTAGGACTCAGCTGGTATGGTTTATGCTTTGGGAAGTCTTTCCTAATCCCCAGGTGCATTGGGTGCCATTCCTCTTTGTTCCCAAATGACCTATGAATACTTAACCTTATTGAGTCAATCAAATGCCTTTATAACCTTGGGCAACAAATGACTTACTGAACTGTGAACAATTTGATGTAGGAGCTCTTTTTGTAGCACCAAACTTCCTAGCACAGTAGCTATTAGAATGTATTTATATTGAATGACTGAATTAATCCTGAATATCTTTTAGATATCAGGGGCTACAACATTTTGAAATTTAAGCAGATATTATAACTTAATATGTATCTTATTTTGTGTACTTAAAATATTTTTTATTTTTAAATATTTTTGTAGAAATTCTAAGGAAGTTATGAGTGTATATACAAACCTATAGCAAAAGTAGCTGTACTCTGCACTTTGTTTCCAAAAGTTAGAATTTTGCTCATAGTGAAACATTTTTATACTCTCCTACACTTATACTTTCATCTTTCTCTGTAAAGAAAATTTAGAGCTAAGTGTGGTGGTACACACTTGTAAACCCAGTACTTGGGAGGCTGAGACAGGAGGATTTCAGGTTTGCAGCTAGCATCAGAAACTTAGTGAGGCCCTCTGCAACTTAGTGAGACCCTGTTTCAATATAAAAGAATAAAATAGGGCTGGGGGTGTATTTTTGAGGTAGAATGCCCCTGGGTTCCATCACTAGTACCACAAAAAAAAAAAAAATAGAAAGAAAGAGAGTTTAGAAAGGTATAATGAAGTAATGAAGGGAAATTATATTAGTTTAATCTATTAAAATGCAATAATCTATATTAATGTGACCAAATTATGTAGATAATGATAGTACTGTAAAGTTACCAAAGAGACTGGTAGTAAACTCAATACTAAAATCTATAGAGTAAAAAATACACATTTTTTTCTGATATGTCCATTTTTTGTAAGGCATTTTATCAATGCCATGAATTTGTCAAGCCTAGAAAGGTGAGTACTGAAGTTAAGAGAAATCCAGAATCTTCGAAGCACTCTTAAAGTTCAAGCAACTGATTTTGTCCTAGTAAAATTAATTTAAAATTAGATGGATAAATATTGCTGTGATTATTTTAAATATGTAAGTCTTCCATTTTTAAAGGATGTTCTTGATAGTTAACATATTTATCATCTACTTAATAAATAAAATAAATGAAATCTGAAAGGAAATACAATAAAATAAGACATTATACTTGCTGTTAAAAACTTACAATCCAGTAGAGAAAGAAAGATTATATTAAGATAATAGTGTGTTGAGAACATTGATGCATGCCTATAATCCCAGTATTTGGGAGGCTGAGACAGGAGAATCACAGGTTCAACACCAGCCTTTGAGATTTAGGGAGGCTCTCAGCAATTAAGTTTCAAAATAAAAATTAGAGCTAGGAGTGTGGCTGAGAGGTATAACACCTACCTGGGTTCAATAGTACTGCATTAAAAAAAAAAGAAAGAAAGAAAAGAAAAAAAAGTGTGTTAGATCAGGTGTGTGTGTGTGTGTGTGTGTGTGTGTGTGTGTGTGTGTGTGTGTTACTAAGGATTGAACCCAGGGGCATTCTACCTCCATGCTGCATCCTTAACCCATTTTATTTTTGTTTTAAAAGAGGGTCTAGCTGGGTTGCTGCAAGTCTCACTAAATTATTGAGGATATTCTTGAACTTGAGATCCTTCTGTCTCAGATTCCCAAGTACTGGGATTATAGGCATGAGCCACCAGGCCCGGCATAAATGAGCTTTTAATTAAGGTTAACTGGGTGAGTGAATGAATGAGCTCATGAATTGGAGAGACTGTTTCTTCAGGATATTGTAAGAATATTTTTGTGAATTACCCTTTCATACTTCCCCACCGTCCTCTTCTTCCACCTGTTGGAGGAGGATAAATCAACAGAGTACTTTTTACCTTATTCCTTAAAACTAAGGAGACTATATATTCAGTTTGCCTGGGACTGTCTTGATCTACACGTGTTGTCCAAGCATAATTATTAATGGTTCTCCCTTTTACTCCCTGAAGGAGTCAGCCACTCACAGCCTTCTCCTCTCTCCACAGCAGTATGTCGTTCCCTTCTTTTCTCCTTTCTTCCTCATTCTCCACACCAAAAAGCAACCTTCTCCTGGAAGGCTCAGCTTCTGGCTTTGGATTCCATATTCCTGTTACCAACTGTTGAAAATCAGCTCATGATCAGGTCTTGCAGATTGCTTCAAGTTCCTGTGGTTTACAGATAAAAGCTTTTATTCTTTAGAGAACAACATGCTTCTAGTTAAAGAAAAAGAAAGATAGATTTCCGTGTTTGAGCTCATAAGCATTTCTTTAAATTACTACAGATCTTCCCACATCCATCATGGTAGATGACAGATCAGCAAAGCTTATCTTTCTAAGTGCTAATCCTTTTGAAATGTTTGCCTTTTCCAATGGGTCTCTTTATAAAATTTTTCTGTTTTTAAAAATAATTCAGGATGTTACTCATCACTTTTATAAGTGATGTCTTTATGGATTTTAGAGGTATTGGGGTTGTTTTCCTTTTTCTATAATTTTTGAATTAGTGTCTTTTTAAATATATTGTTCTCAGTGGATAGCCTCTTTTACTACTTCTTTCTCATGTATGATTTGTTTCTTTGAATTCACTGTTGGCTCAAAAACATTATCAGTATAGTGATCGAGATTGTTAATAAAATTGAAGTACAATTGCTCTAAATGATTAGCAGCTCTCAGTTGGGGAAAATTCCTGGGGTTTTATGACATCACTCTGCCTGCAGAGATACTTTTTTTTTTTTTTTTTTTTTTTGCCTTTTTTCTGTGTTCCAAATAGTTGTAGAATAGTTAACCTCTAGATAAGTGAAGTGTTTTTGTAATTCCATTTGAAAATTAGTGTGGAAAATGAAGGTGTGCACCCCATGGAGAAAGCTGAGGTCAAGTAATTCATTCTCGAAGCTGTGCAGTCATAAAGATTCACATACTGGGCTCAGAACTAGCATTAACCAATCAAATAGCTCCCAGAGGGGTCCTCACTTCCGAGGTCAACTCCTAACACTCTGCATAGCTGTTTTAGCCTTCCAAATGCTTTCTTGGTGCATGGACAGAGGAACAGGAAATCAGAGTGAAAATGGATGCTATAAATCTGTGGCGTACTGAATGATTTGAACAACTTTTAGTGAAAGTAAATATACGACATCAGATTTTAGAATTCTTTAATACTGCCTTAGTCATCTGGGAACCTAAATCTTCCTTTTGTTACACTTCTTTCTTCTTTCTTTCCCTAATTTAAGACTCACTATCACTAAGATTGTGTAAAGCTTGTGATTATTTTAAACTTCTCAAAGAAAGTCTTTCTTCTTTTTTTTTTTTTTTTTGCAGTACCGGGGATTGAACCCAGGGACATTCTACCTCCGAGCTACAGCCCCAGCCTTATTTTTTATTCTTTATTTTGAAACAGGGTCTCACTAAGTTGAGGAGGGCCTCACTAAGCAGCTGAGGCTGGCCAAGAACCCAGATCCTCCCGTCTCAGCCTCCCAAATGCTGGGATTACAAGCATGCGCCAGCACACCTGGCTCTTTCTTCATTTTTATAAAGGGTTAAATAAAACCCCTCTAAGAATCACATGACAGATAAGCAATTCCATAATGTAGTTCAACTTCGCTAGTATAAGCCCCTAAGTTATTACTGCCAAAATAATAACTTCAGAAGTAGCAGGCAAAATTAACACAAAATATTTGCTCTAATTTACATAAAGGAGAGCTCGATAAGCAGAAAAAATATATGTATTTAAGGTGCTGATTTACCTTTAGGAATACACACACACACACACACACACACACACACACACATACATACATACATATATATATATGTGTGTGTGTGTGTGTGTTGATGTATATATATATGTGTGTGTGTGTGTGTGTGTGTGTGTGTGTGTGTGTGTGTGTGTTGATTTACCTTTAGGAGTAGATGTTATTAATTGATTCTGAAAAGTTCCCAGATGTCAGTGTTCCAAGAAATTAATTTGCTATTTTCTCATTCCTCATTGTGGAGATGGAGAGATTATGATTGTGTGGATTTTTGCTACATTTGATTTTTAGATGCTCAAGTAGGACCTGTAGACCCAAAACATTGTGTCTTATTGGAATGTAATTTACATTTCCTCACAGAATTATTTCTAGTACTGATAACATTCATATGCAGACTATAAAGCCTTGAAAAGACTTATGGGTTTTGATTATATGTTGACATTTCCCACAAGTTACATATTTTCAGTCTACCCCAAATATTGTAACTGCAAAACCTAATGACTAAGGCATTTTGGGAAAAAAATGCCCTAAAAATCAAAAAATAATAGGTATTGAGTTTTTTTAGTGTGTTCCCATTAGTAACATTTAGTTGGCAGTGAAAATGGGAAAAAGTTAAATAAAATGATTCACATCTTTTAAATTGTGAAATAGTAACAACACAAAAGACTCTAAATGGGACAAAACACTTATTATTGGAAAATGTATATTTCACAGTATCATTTAATACTTGTTTTGGGAGTGCATACCATACTATGGAATTTCAATTGTCGTATTGTGGGGGCTTATCTCTGCACAAAAGAGGAATTAGAAAAGAACAAAAGCACAGACTTAAATTTGAGAGCCATAAGGGTTGTCTGAACATCTCTGAAGTTCTTGAAAGATAAAACTGCTTAGTTATTAACATAATTGTACTGAGGGAGATGATAAACCCTTTAAGGCCAGCACATGCTAATAAGCCCTGCTCACAATGAGTAGGGTGTCCTCAATCTAGTTGCATACAAGTCCCACAAGTAAACATATTTCATTTCTGGTCTCAGCCACTGATTCATACCTGTGGTCTTGGGCAGGATATGAAGGCCCAGTTTCTCTACTGGAAAAGTATATATCCTCAAACACTCTCAGTTAACAAAATTAAGAGGTAGATCTGTAATTAAAAGTTAATATACATCAAGGACTCTCTGTTAGACACTGTACTGGGTGCCTAACACTCACATCTAAAAATATTCTTTCATCTTTCCTGATAGACACCACTTTCTCTGTTCTACAGATTAGGAAATCACAGTCTAAATAGATTAAGGACATGGTTGAGGTGACACAGCTGTCAAGAGACAGAGACATCCATGTTCCAACTGATGTGAGCTGATTTAAAAATCATTGAACTGGACCACTCTGTAGCTTTGCTTCACCATGGAAGAGAATCTGGCCTGGTTTTATGCCTTCCTGGCCATCCTTTATGGCTTTGAGAGGGCAAGCACAATATAATAAACTGTTCCTGGCTTACATGTAAAGTGAGAGTATTATTTCTGTAGTTTATCTCCTTCCATGGAAGTATAAATAAGTCAGTACAGGTGCAACCTTCCACATTCATTTAAAGAAGCCACAACATAAAATCAAGTCAGCATACAATGTCAGAGGGAGGTACTTCATACATGTTTTGGACAGGTAAGTCTTCCAAATGGTTCTACTGCTGGAATTGTTATTTCATTTCTTTTCCTGTTTCCAAAGTTTCTGCTCAAGCTGGGCATGGTGGTACACGCCTGTAATTCCAGTACTTGGGAGGCAGGGACAAGAGGATCGCAGGTTTGTGGACAGCCTCAGCAAGTAGAGAGACTCTCATCAAATTGATGAGAGTAAGAAATAAAACTGGGCTCGAGATACACACACACACACACACACACACACACACACACACACACACACACACAGAATCTATTCAGTTCTGATACATTCTACTATGTCAGGTCATGTCCTGGCCTCGCATCTGAGCCTGGCCCTGTTCTGCCTGCCACTTTATACACCTTTGCCAAACTCCTGCTGAGCCAGATTGCAGTTTGCAGTGACTGTCCCATTCTGTCTGTATGAAAGTCCACCAGGGTGTCCAGGTGCCTGCAGGGCGTCAGTTCCAAATCAACTCTTAGGGTTTTTACTTTTTAATTTTATATATTTTTTTTAATTTTTATTGTAGTAATTCGTGCAATATAGCATACATCTTTGTTAAGTACAAATTGTTAACAACATATTTGCACACAATTCTCATTTGACCCCTTCCCCG
>PVLC010005470.1:25791-76155 GCA_004027655.1 Graphiurus murinus
TTCTTTATGGCTGAGTAAAATTCCATTGTGTACATATCCCATAGTTTTGTAATCCATTCATCTGTGGTTGGACATCTTGGCTGCTTCCATAGTTTGGCTATTGTGAATTGAGCTGCTATAAACATAGATACGCATGCATCGGTCTGATAGTTTGGTTTCCATTCTGGTGGGTATATACCCAGTAGTGGTATTGCTGGGCCATATGGTAGGTTCACTCCCATTCGTCTGAGGATCCTCCATACTGTTTTCCACAGTGGTTGCACAAGTTTGCAATCCCACCAACAATGTATTAGGGTTCCCACTTCTCCACACCCTTGCCAGCAGGTATTGTTGTTCATGTTATTTATGATTGCCATTCTGACTGGTGTTAGGTGAAATCTCAGGGTAGTTTTGATTTGCATCTCCCTGATTGCCAATGATGTGGAACATTTCCTCATACATTTATTATTTCTCATTGACATGTAATTATACAGATTTATGGGGTACAGTGCAATCTTGAAATACTTATATATGATACATAATGATCAAATTAGGGTAATTAGCATATATATATAGCAACTCTTATTTGGCAAGCCCAGAATCTGCTGTTGATTCATGTGTTTTCTTTTTATTCTGCCTCAGTTTCTCAACTATCAAAATAAGAATAAAAGAAAACAAACAAACAAAGGCACATATGTCCTGCAGGGAAATTCTATCCTTAATTCGAATGAAATAACTTCAGGTGATATTTTAGCACTAAATCCAGGTTCATTACATCATTATTTCTATTCATTTTAATGGCTGTATTTGATTGACACTAGTTCTTTCACCACATGAGGTAAACCTTGCTTTCTGGTTTTAAATTGTCATATTCTTTTGGAAGATTTTTTGTTGCCCTTATGTTTTTAGAATCTAGAGGTTATAAGTTTCATATCAATGTTGTTTCCTTTATATTATTTTAGTTTTAAATGTCAATACCTCTGTCTAAAAGAAATAGTTGAAGCGGAGGTGTAAAATCAAGTGGGCCACTACCTAGCACTCTGGCTCTGTTCCCTGCTATGCCTGCAGCAGACATTGCTAATCAACCCCAGACTCTTTCCCACCAAGCCCACATGCCACATGACCTTTTTGGCATAAAGCTGTAGCAATTATTTGGAGTTGGTATACAGGATGAAATTAACTTGCCATCCATGGAAAAATGCCCGATGTTATAAACCCCAAGGAAAATATTGATTTTTTTTTCTCTTCAGGGAGCACTTTGAAACCTTAATGAAAAGATGCTCTGCAATGAAATAGCAAATGGAGAAACCTCTGACATTTTTAGAAGCTGTATAATAGTGTCATGGGGTCTCTTCTATGAGAAAATTTTGTGAAAAAATTAAGTTTTGAATTAAAAAAAGTCACACTACCAGGAGGAAGGATGAAAGACAATTGTCTTTTCTGGACAATTTCTTATTATGTAGAGGTTGTTCACATTTGAGTTTGCCAAACTCTTGACAGATCATCATATTCTTCTGCCTCCACCCAGATGTTAATCTCTAGGGCTGGTTTCTACTTCCTTTTTTATCCTTAGCTTAAACTAAAAGCCACATTATGAAAGTACACATCAAATAGGGCATGCATCTTTTCCATGAGCATCAGGACAAAGTAGGTAAGATATTCCCATTGTGTTAGTAAAAAGGCATTAGACCCTAATTTATGTTTCCATGATAGAATTTTTTTATGAATTCAGTTTTTTGCAGTGCTAGAGATTGAACCCAAGACTTTTAATATGCTAAGCAATCACTCCACTGCTAAAAGCCCAGGCCTTTTGTTTTTGGTATTAAATTTCGGTGATACTTCATGTTAATTTTCGAAGAATGATCAAATTGCTTGAAGTACTGTAATGCACCAGGAGCTGCACTAGAGGGCACCCTCTTCTGGGAGGCTTGACATTGCCATGGGTTGGGGGGAAACTGGGTCTGCTTGGACCTGGACAGTGCAAAGGCTGGACTTCCCCAGCCAGTCTTTAATCATTTCCTCCAGGGCCTTTGTTGTTCTGAAGCCTCTCTTGGTTACAAAAAGCAGACATGCACTTAAATTGCTTCACATGAAGGAGGATTTATTGAAAGTTTGTGCAAAGAAGAAGCTGAATGACCAGCTTCATCAAGAGCAGGAGCTGAACTGCACCACCCTCCGAATGTCTGCCTCTAAATCCCATACTCCTGCCTCACTCTTCCCTTTCTCTCCCAGCTGGCTTCCTCTTCACATACAGAGTCAGTCTGCTCTCATAAATCAGCATGTGCGTAGCCCATGATGGCTGCTCAGCTCCACCTGCCACCACCTTTCCGCTATTGTGGCCCCGGTTAACTAGCTCAGTGGCTTAGCTTTCCATTTCTCAACTCCACAGAGAGGACTTGGGCACAATTTATCGTTCTGAGACAACCCAGTGATCATAATGTCACATAGACTGAAATCCAAGGGGTTATCTGCCTAGAGTCAAGACCCTATTGGCTTAATCAGCTCTGGCCTGAGGTCACAAAATCAGACTGCAGACATCACAGCTGCCTTCTTCAGTCTCTTCAATATATCTGTGCTTTCAGCACACCCAGAGAGTGATCACCAAGCCTGGAATTAGAATCACAAGAATCTCTTTGACATACCTTATAACAACACAGCACAGTAGCTGTGTCCCAAGCTAACTCCAGAATGTGGACAGTAGCTTTAAAGTTCTGTTTAGAAATTTAACTATGACATCTAACTCTTCAGAAATTTATATCTATCTTCATTCTTTTTCTTGTAGTGATGGAATCCTTTCAGAGGCACCCTTCCCCCTTGCCCCCCATAATTATTGCCATTGACTTATTTCATGATTTAGGAATGCTCTCTATCACCTACAGGTGAAGTGAGACTATAAAGAAAGGACCCTTTACATTCTTCTCTGCACTCAGAAAATGATAGAAAATAATCAGAGTGGGTCATAGGCTTGGAGGCTGAGGAAGCTGGGTTTATATTCTAGAGCTGCTCAGAATAAAACTTCTACCTTTCTTTCCCTGACCTTCCAAATTAATGAAATATGATGTTAATAGTAACTTGGGATCTGACTTGAGAGCCCCAAAGTATAAGTTTTGTGTAGAAACATATTTCTGTGGTAGGTAAGCTGAAGCGGAGAGTCTTTTGGATGAGAAAGAGATTTTCCACTCCATTGTTATTTTCTGGATGGCTGTCCTGAGTACAAATCAAGCCAAGATTACAGTCCATTTATCCAACCCTTTCAGCTCCCTTCAGGCATCTCAGGAATGTTAGCACAGACATTGACCAAAACACCCCCACCTTAGCCTTGTGCAGAGGAGGTAGGTGTCATTGTGAGCAGAGACCTGGAGGGTAGGGGGGGAGGGTCAGGCAGGCTGGCTCAGGGAACTGAGATCCTGCACTGGCTGGAGCTTACTTGGGTTCCATTGATGTCCTTGTCTTTGAAAAATTCACCCAACTTCTTCCCAGACCTCAGTTTCCTCATCTGCAAAATTGGAATCAATTCCTTTCAATGGCCTCTAATAGCCATTGGGAAGTTTGCTTACTAATGATGCTAAGAATGCTTGGAACTTGTAAATATTTCCTGAGAAGAGCTAGTATCTTTCCTCCTGCTATAAGATTGGAGGAAGTATGCACCATCTCTTCTGCTCATCAGTAATTTAGTCAGCTTGTGTACATACTGCATTGCATTAAACGCTGAAGTCTGATCCTAGTGTTTAAACATATTAAATACAAAATATGAGTAGTATAAATTGTATGAAACACTTTTGTCTCCCACTTGGAGGCTGAACAATGCAGGGTCACCACAAACATTATACAGACACTGCTAAGAGTAAGTGGAAGTCTTTTAGACAGTGGCCAGAAAATAGTCTTACAGCAAAAGTAGTAGGAGCCCATCACTGGGGGATTTATAAGTAGGCCAAGGAAAATTGAGGGTGGGCAGAGGCTAGAGGGATTTGTTTATTTTATTTGCACATTAAATTTTACAATACCATTCCTCTATAGAGCACAAAAATGCCTTACAGATAACAGACTCCAAATTTTAAACTCTTCATTCCCACAATGGCTTGGAAGAGATTTCCATAAAAGAACATCACCTATTTCTCCCTTTAGAAATATGAAGTTTTAGGAAAAGGTAGTTTTCCAATAGTGGTTTTGGGATAGAGGGCACCACCTTGGTATTTTAGCTCTGAGATCTTGGCTCTAGGTTTGCATTAACAAAAATACAAGGAGGGATCACCAGATGTATAGGGCAGGAACGGTGCCACAGCAGAACCAAGTAGAAAAGCTAAGGATGCTTATCCATCTCACATTATTTATTTATTTATTTATTTATTTATTTATTTATTTATTTATTTATTTATTTATTTATTTATTTATTTTTGGTACCGGGGATTGAACCCAGAGGCATTCTATCTCCAAGCTAGCCTCAAACCTGTAGTCCCTCGGTCATGGCCTTCTAAGTACTAGGACTACAGGTGTGTGTCACTGCACCTAGTTCTAATGGAGTTCTTTATCTGTGGCTTCTTCAGATTAGAAATTTTTCTTTTTTCATTTTTCCAGAAGTGATAACTGTAACGTTTTTTGCTTTTGTATTTGACTAGCAACTTACAGCTTTGGTTTCTCCATATTTCCATTTCTTCGAAATCACACTGAATATGAATCAGGCACTAGGTGAATGTTTATGTCCTACAATACATGCAAGGATCTATAAACTTTTCCTTGGTATATCACACTGCTTTATGGTTTTTCCTAGTCTGGGTTTATTTTATTTGACTTTATTACAATATCCCAAGGTCTTTAATATTTTCCCTAGGAGCAAAGTCCAGAAGAAAAAAATAACTTTTATAAATAGTGGTAGAAATTGTTAGCCGGGCGTGGTGGCGCACGCTTGTAATCCCAGCATTCGGGAGGCTGAGACCGGAGGATCCAGGTTCGTGGCCAGCCTCAGCTACCTAGTGAGGCGCTCCGCAACTTAGCAAGACCCGGTTTCAAAATAAAGAATAAAAAATAGGGCTGGGGGTGTAGCTCAGAGGTAGAATGCCCCTGAGTTCAATCCCCAGTACTGCAAAAAAAAAAAAAAAAAAAAAGAAAGAAATTGTTGACAAGGAAAGTTTGAAAATGACCATGTTTTATTTCAGTTTTCAAAAACTGTGAGTGGACATAGAAAAATCTCAGCAGTTACACATATCAGCTAAACCCTCTGTCCTCTGAGAAGAAGGGAGAGATTTGTGGAATCCACAGGGGCTAGGCCCACATAACCCAGTTTGAGCTTACAAGGCACTAGCTCCTTAATGCCAAGTAAATTTTGGAAATGATTCTCCTTTGCTGACAGTACCCTCATTACTGATTGTGTAGAGTAATTTATCAGGCATTTCTTAAAATAAACCGTTCATTTATACTAATAGGACTTGGCAGGAAGAAAAAATTGGCAGGACTTGGAGTTCCTAGTGTGTGTTTTTTTCTTTTCTTTCCTTTTTAAAAAAATTTTGTTGCCTTTAAAATTAAAACACCAACTTTGAAAAGTTTTAAACATTTTGAGGAAATCGTTTTTGGGGTCCAGCTTATAGTTCATTAAAGCACAGTGGATGGCATTAAAAATCTTCAAAACAGAAGAAAGGAAATATTCCCAATGATGAAGTTCATCAAAAGAAAAACTGAGTACAATGTCACCAGTTTTATCTTGCTGCATTCTTCAGGCATGGAGTTTCTTGTGTTGATAAATTTGTTACCTATTTTTGGTCTCACATGGACTTTTGAAGAGAGCTCATTTCACTTCTTTTCCATGTGCAGTTATATTCTCCTTCTCCTTGAAGTCCCTATCAGCTAGCTGTTTCTCTTTAGTTATGCACGTAATGTATCACTGCTGTTTATATATATCCACAAAGTTATTCTCAAGGCTTTCTTATTATCGCCAAATTCTTAGCCTTGGGCCTCTGACAATAAATTTTCATCTTACATTCCCTTGGAATTAAAAGGACATTACAGGAATTGATAACTTTTTTTCCCAAATAAAATGATAGCTATGGAAGTCATAATAAAATGTAAAATGGATCTTTAGACTCAGGAAAAATGCATCGGCTATCCCCAGCACTTGGGATGAGGAAGGCCTGAGAGCCAAACTTTGCCAAAATGTTCTTAGTGCACCCTGCACACATGGATATTTATATGAATATGTATATGTATTTGGATATGTGTGTGCATTTTGTATACACATGCACAATATACCTGGATTTTTTTTTTAAATCATTAGGCTATATGAGTTACAGCATGTGTTGAGACTCAGACATACCAGTAGGTTGTGTGGCTTCAGACCAAAGCAAAATGATAAACGTTATTCTTTAAGAATGAGTGAAATTCTGAAAAAGTTCAAGAGTCTATCAATGTTTGAATCACAGTAAAAAAGGGTAACATGTACCAACTGGAACTGATAATAATGGGTTGGTAAATGTTTTTCTATAATTAAATTAGTTACATTACCTTCTCAGGCAACTTTCTTTGCTGACCTTTTAACATCAAATGGTGGCTATCTCTTTGTTTCATCTTCTTTTCTATCAGGATGTTAGAGATTGTTATTTGTGTAAAACTCAACTTCTAGCTTGCTTTGTAATATTTAAGCTTTTGTATAATTAATATTATGGGGTTTTTGATTCCTGAAAAAAAATCTAGCAGGAATGAATCAATATATTTACAATTACTATGATATTAAGAATAATAATTCTACATAAGACTATGAGCACTTTTTCTGTTATTTTTCTTTATTTTTTCCAAATTTTGTAATATTGTCTTAATATTTAAAAAATATTTCAAACCCCTGCACTGCAAAAATGCTAAAAGAAATTTAGAAAATATTTTCAGAAAAAAATGGGAAAAGGAGTATACTTTCTTTTTTAGAGATAGTGTTAATAAAGGGAATATTATTTTTCTTAGAAAGTTTAAAGTATGTCCATTAGTTCTTTTTCCTTATGCATTGAGAATTAGGACATTACACAATCATATTATATACTATATATCTTTATTTTTATTCTATCTCCATAACTTTAAATATTCCTGGCCAATTCATCAGTAACTTCTAGTTTACTAATTTTTCCATTGTTGATGTATTTTTGCTTTGGTTCCTTTCTTTTTACCTTCAGTCTGTCTATTAAGGCAAGCATATGAAAAATTTAAGATACCACCACTTGCTTATTTTGATTGTTATGTGTGGTCTGATATAAAGAAATTAGGTAGTAAATGCATATACCTTGTAAATTTCCTTCTCTTCCTAATCAAAGATTTCTAACAAAATAATTGGTGGAACTTTTCCTTCAGGACCAAATTTAGATCATTACCTTTAATTCCAAGCTGAACACTTGTCTAGAAAAGTTTTAGGGCAGCAAGTATTCGGATAGGTGCATGGATTCATTTAGACTAAGAATAATAAGGAATCCGGAAAAAAGATTATCCCCATCAAGGTAAAGAAGTATTCCTGTGCATCTAATTCCTTGTCCCTTTCAGACCAAATCCATTTATGGAATTGTCATGTTCTTGTTTAGCAAAAGCAACTGGAGAACAAAGAAACAGAATTATTTCAAGATGTTTTTTTTTTCACAGTTGCTTGGGATATCCATCAAATTCAGGACTTTCTTGCTTTAAGTTGTCTTTTATTTCCTTTCTATACCTTTCTAGAAAGAGTACTCAGAATCAATAGGAATAAGTGAGAGAATACCTTCCTGTGGATCTTTATCTGTGTGATGCAGTGGCTGTGGGGAGATAACTGAGTTCTGTTGATTCTGTACTAAGAAAAGGCCAGCTTGAGCATGGGCTTCTTCCTGACATTAATGATGAGTGAGACTTCCCTAGCTGCAGATTGGAAAGGAATCTGGGTCTTTTGTTAAAATTGGTCGTGTGGGCACAGCTTTCTGAAGCTTGAGACAAGGAGGCCAGGTGGTGCTGGCAAGAGGATGTTGGCCTGCCTTACCAGTGGAGTCACTTTGGTCCTGGGACTGAGAGGGCACCTACTTCTTTTTCAGAGAATCTCAAACAGAATGAACTAGAACTTACAAGCCCCATAGACAAACTAGCTTGGACAGGTTCCGAAAGCATATAAAGAAAAAATCTTAAAGTATTAAAAATGTATGCAATGTTCTCTAAATTAGTGGGGTTCAGACTGAAAAACTCTAACTTCAGAATGAAAAAAATATAATTGTATTACAATTTAGCAAAATCATTAGGCAACTGTTTGTAATTTAGTTCAAAGAAAAATAATCTTAGGTTACATTGTGCCTTCAATTTCCCTATAGAAGGTCAGTAAGTGAAATATTGATTAGGAAATTTGAGCACATTATCTCAGGCAATAATAATTACAATAATATGCTGAGAACACAGTTAGAGAATAAAATTATTTAATGAATAATGGAATAAAGATGTTCACTATTAGTGAAATTTGCTAATGATTATTTTCTGTAAGATATGTGTTACAGAGTATTCTTAGTTTCATGTATTCAACAAAAGAGTTTTGATTAGCAAAAAGAAAATTATCTCAGCTATGAGATTGGCCTTATCATAGTTATTTGGCTTAACCTGGCAATAATGTCTGATTTTAATTACGTTAATGAAGGTAAATATATTCATAGAATAAAAATTAAAATAGGATGTATTAGCAGAAACAATTCTGAATATCTTTTGTTAATTACATTGTTGCATATTATGCAAATAAATGAAAGATCCATACCATACAATTCTTTGTGGAAATAATCAAGAGGAAAACACAATTAATTCTTATAATAAACAAAAATTCAAACTGGGGTATGTGTGGCCCAAGTGTACACAGGAATGATATCCAAAATACTTAAAAACAGCTAATCATGGGCTCTCACCAAATATTACAGGATGTTGTTCATGGTAACAAAGCAGTGTCTCTGAAGATACATCTTGAAATAGATGCTAGCCCTTTAGATTTGAGTCATTAGGAATTTCAGGATGATGTGGAATAACAATAATTTATTAGTTAATATGAAATATATTAATATGTTAGTAACTAGTATGGGTTTAACTATACATACAAATCGAATATCTGCCCTGATGAACATCAAATACACCATCAGTAACCGTTTGATTCATTTTCCATTAAACTTTGCAAAGCAATCTGTCCTAACTCCAGGGATTCCATGTCAGAATTAATTTATAAGCCCAAGGAAGGTACAAATGAAAAGAACACCAGGCACCACATTGTATAAAAACTCATAGGAGATACCAGAAGTTTTAATAGTTTGTAATTTCTGGTAATAGGAAAATTCATTTTTAGGACATTGATTCTCCCACCAAGAATAACAACAACAAAATGGACATTTGTATAGACCAATGGAACAGAATAGAAGATTCAGAAACAGACCCACGCACTTATAGCCAACTGATTTTTGGCAAAGGAACCAAAATATACACTGGGAAAAAGATAGCCTCTTCAACAAATAGTGTTGGCAAAACTAGTTAACCATGTGCAGGAAAATGGAAATAAACCCCACTTTCTCACCCTGCACAACAGTCAACTTAAAGTGGATCAAAGACCTGGAAGTCCTTATAGCTACTTGCAGAGGGCATAGAGTCAACACTTCAACACATAGGCACAGGTAAAATCTTTCTCAACAAGACCCCAAAAGCACAAGCAACTCAAAGGAAGATCAATACATGGGATTGCATTAAACTGAAGAGCTTCTGTGCAGCAAAGGAAGCTATCAAGAACCTCAACAGAGAGCCCACAGAGTGGGAGAAAAATTTTGCCAGCTACTCTTCTGATAGAGGACTAATATCTAGGATATACAGAGAACTCAAGAAAATCACAGCTAAGAAAACAAATAACCCAATCAAAAAATGGGCAAAGGATCTAAATAGACACCTCACAAAAGAAGAAATACAAATGGCCAATAAATGTATGAGGAAATGTTCTACATCATTAACAATTAGAGAGATGCAAATCAAAACTACCTTGAGATTTCACCTAACTCCAATCAGAATGACAATCATAAAAAAATGAACAACAACAAATGCTGGTGAGGGTGTGGAGAAGTGGGAACCCTAATACATTGTTGGTGGGATTGCAAACTAATGCAACCACTTTAGAAAACAGTATGGAGGACCCTCAGATGAATGGGAATGAACCTACCATATGATCCAGCAATACCACTTCTGGGTATCTACCCAAAAGATTGGAAACCAAACGATCAAACTGACACATGTGTGTCTATGTTTATAGCTGCACAATTCACAATTGCCAAACTATGGAAACAGCCAAGATGTCCATTAACAGATGAATGGCTTACAAAACTATGGGATATGTACACAATGGAATTTTACTTAGCCATAAAGAAGAACAAAATCATGTTATTTGCAGGGAAATGGATGGAACTGGAAAACATTATGTTAAGTGAGATTAGTCAGTCACAAAAAGTAAAAAAGCATATATTCTCCCTAATATGCAGATACTGGGGAGAAGATGGGGCATAAGAGGGACTCCAGATGGAAAAGGAGAGACCCTACATAAGCAAAGAAGTTGACTTAACTGAAGGTGATGGACGAGGTGGGGGGACACCCTAATGTACATGATATACTTTCACAAATATATCAAAGCCAATCACTAAACTGAACTTGATACGGAGGGAGGGCAAGGGAGTAGGGTGAGAATTGGGGAAAAGGTTAAATGAGAAATGTGTGTATGTATGCATTTATCAGTTTGTACCCAACAAAGATGTATGATTACAATGCACCAATTAATAAAATAAATAAATAAATAAATAAATAATTTTGTTTGAAATCATTAAAACTACCAAGAAAGTTAGAACTTAGTGGCATTATCCCAAAGAGGAAGGACACACATTAAAGTAAGCTCTATGGGTCCTTCACTCCAGATTCCAAGTCCCCTCCCCGCTTCAGCATTACTGATCTTTAGTGCTGAGCATCAGTCCTGCTAAAAAGTGGTGACTTAGTGCTTGCATTATGTTTTCTGGATTTAGGTTGAGGGACACTTAAGGAAAACAGAACATAAAGGACCAAGTTATCAGAGAAAAGTGGATATTATAGATAAATTTAAGACTCTGAAAGATAGAAGGCAGATCAGCTAGGGATCTTGAGATCCAAGGGTCAAAATTGTAGTAAGTTCCCTGGGGTTTCTTTTCCCCTTTTCTGCCTCATATCGCCCAGGCTGAGTGATGGAGAAGTTAGCAACCAAGAAATTCCAAGACTGGAATGAAAAAACAAAACAAAAAACAAAAGAACTCAAGAAATGCTGGCTTTCTCTAAAATGGGTCAGCCAGAAATCCTAGACAATAACACCCCTACTTCACCCAAACACCACAGGAAAACATAGCAGCCCCACCTCCACCTCTGTCAGCAAAGGTGGAAGGGAACCCATATTTTTACCCTTCACCAGCTGAAGTGTAACCCACCCTGTAACACACACCCATGCTGGGATGGTATCAGGGAAAGCTAGACAGAGAGCTTAGACTTTCAACCCTGCCTGGTAGTAATGAGAACCACTTCTGTAGCCAAACTAGAGAGTCATTGGGACAAGAGACTTAATCCCCCACTCAGTGGAAATAAGGTACTTTTGCCCATCCCATCTGGGATAGGGTCAGAGGAGGCCAAGAGGAACTCCTGAACTTCCATTATCTCCCAGAAATAAAAAGCCACCCACTCTACCTGCTGCATCAGTGGAAGTCACATGGGTAGGAAGGAGTAAAAACAGCTTTCCTTCCACTGTAAGCCAGGGTGTTTCAGGCAGAGGCCTGATGGGGAACTAAATTCCCATCTCTGACCTGCAATAATGAGGAGTGATTACTCCTTAGCAGTGTATCCACCCTCACTTTGCAGTAATCAGGCCATACCTCTTTCCTCTGCCATCATGGATCCAGAGGAGACCTACTTAAGATCTTACTTAAGTAAGATCCAGAATCTCATAATCCCCCAAAGTATCTAGAATATAATTGAAAATCACTTTTTATACTTAGAACCAGGAAAATCTCAACTTGAATAAGACAATCAACTCCATGTATGCCAACAATGAGAATGCACAGATGTCAGAATTATCTGGCAAAGGTGTTAAAGCAACCATCATTAACAAACAAAAATCCTTTGGGAAGCAATTGCAAACATGACAAAGAAAAAAATAGAAAATCTTACCAACGAAACAGAAGATGTAAAGAGCAAAATGGAAATTATAGAACATGTTGAGTGATAAAAGTTCAGTCCTCTTCAGATGAACCTCTGCGTAGGTTGGGGCATACATTCAGTGCTTTTGCCTGTGTTAGCCTTTACACACTTGCCCTCCAATGTGTCCTCTTCCCAGGGGTTCCAGGAGGAGTGGTACCATCTCTCTTGGTCAATGAGGAAACATGAGTCTATTACATTCTTCTGGCCAGAGAGTTTAGTTCAAGTCAAGGGACATGACCAAATCCCAAGATCCAGAGAATTATTGGGTCATTTCTGGAAATATTGGAGGAAAAGACCACTTTTTTTTTTTCAGTTTGATTTGTTCCAGCATTAGAACATAAGCACAGGCTCTCATTTCTTTGTTTTGGAAATAATCAAAATTCTCTCTATTAGCTCTTTTGAAACACACAATTATTTGTTTATTTTCAACCTTTATTGCTCTACTGTGCTATAGAAGTTATTCCTCCTACCTAGCTACACCCTTGTACCCGTTAATTTATTTATAAGCTCAGGGCAAGCACAAAAGGAAACACTAGGCACAACATTGTATAAAAATCCTTAAGAGATGTGTGATTGGTTTAATTTTGGTAAGAACACTTAGCATGAGATCTACTCTCTTAACAGAATTTTATGTGTGAAGTATGATAATGTTAACCATAGAAATAATGCTGTACACTAAATACTTAAAACGTCTTCATCCTGCATAACTGAAACCTTATGCCCATTGATTAGGAAGTTCTGTACCTGCCCGCCTCAGCCCCTAATAACCATAAATCTTTCTGATGCTATGAATTGGACTATTTGAACTAGCTAACATAAGTGAAGACATACAGTATATCCCTCAGTGACTGGTTTATTTTGGGTAGCATATATGGTATGGGTTTCCAAATTCATTCAAATTGCATATGACAAGATTTTCTACTATAATATTCCAGTGTATCCATTCATCCATCAATGGACATTTAGTTTGTTTCCACACCTTTGTTATTGTGAATAGTGCTGTAGTGAACACTAGGCTGCTAATGTGTCTTTGAGATCTTGATTTCAATTCATTTGTATGGATATCCAGGAGTAGGATTACTGCATCATATGGTTGGTTTTGAGTTAGATTTTTAGTTAGGTCACATGTTTACAAAAAATCCCTGAGAAATAGAAGATCTTAAAGAGAAAATGCTCACTTTACATTAGAATTCTATGAATTAAAATATAGAAAAGAACTGACTTTTATGGTGTACATATTATTTTTTTAAGTGTGCTTTGGTGCATTATAATCTCACATCATAATATAAATTATGTTGACAATGACATATATGCACAAAGCACTCAGTGGTTTCCTCCATCACCCTCTCTTCCTCGTTTTACCCCTTCCTAATGCGTAGTGCTGAGATTGATGTTAGTATATTTATATATGTACACATAGTCAATAATAGTTCCTATTATTTTCAAAACACTATTATTGAATATGTGTATTCATCATTTCATCTGAGGATAAAATTTAATGTTGTGAGTATGATTTTCACATTTAACAAACGTGTAAGGAAGGAAATTCAGAAAGATTAGGAAATGTATCCAGGTTCCCTTGTCTATTAAATGCCCCAGGAAAAATTCAAGGCCAGAGTGGTTGCTCCCAAAAACTGCCTTGAAAATATTTGTGTATGTGAGGAAGACAAAATGGGTTAAAACAATCATTTTTCATTAATGAGTTTCCATTGCTATAGTGCAATTTTCAGATATACAATAATTTGAAAAACCAAATGCTTAGTAATACACCAGCATATAAAGAGGATAATTTTCTTAAAGTATCTTTTCTATGAAGGTTTAACTCAGATTCAAAGAAAAATTCTAACAGACAATAGAATAACAATAGGATGGGCTACAGAAATTATTTACAGGTAAAGAAAATTAATTTCAATGACATACTGAAATAATCTAGAATATTATGCCGCCACATGTTTGCTTATGTGTGCACGATGATTTAAATTCTGATCACTTTACCTTGGTGAAATATAAATCTGAGATATTACCAATGACTTTTTAGAAACACTATTTAATTTAAATAATGTTGAATAAACACTTGACTGTGATCTGTTTGGGATATAGTATTGTGTTCTGTCTTTAGACAATGACTGTTGTGCATTATTTCGGTCTGTAAGTAAGTGAGTTAAATTACATTTTTGATGTACTCCTTTTATTTACCAGTCAAAGAATATTACAAATGATTGGAAGGATTTGTAAAATGAGGTGGCTGAGATTTGCTTTATTTGCTTGTAGCTGAAAGCATAATACACTTAATGCTTCCAGGATATGGAGGAGCTAACAGATGTCAAAAGAGCAAGAAGGCTATTTTGCTAAGATAGTTCAAAACTAAACAAAAATCTTTTCTCTTATAAAATTCACAATCTTTATTTATCAAACATTAATCATATTTGACAGAACATGCATTTTCTGTTTACACAAAATGTATCTCTTTCCTTTTCAATTAAGAAAATAAAAGTTGTTATGATAAATTTAAGACCACTGGATTAAAATCAGTGTAACACAAGTTTGTCTCCATCAAGCAACTATTACTGAGAGATCTATCATTGTAACTCGGCTGTCTATGCAACATAAACAAATAATTTTGCTTAAGGTAGAAGCAAAATAATTTTTTTTTAAATGAGAGAATGTTTTCACTTGCTTGTTTTGCTTAACTCAGGTTTCCAACTGATCTGAATTTCCAGAAACTGCCATTTGATGCTGTAGACTTTATTCAATAAATTCAGCAGCTGTGGATGTGAATTAGAGATCTATAAGTCTCACTAACTAGGTCAACTTGGTATGCAGAAAAGAAGAACTATAATGTTGCACAGACATTATTTTGAGAGAAAGATAAGTCATTTGAGGAATAAATTGCTTAATGGTGTTTCCATAGGTCCCATGTAAACAAACACTAGAATATTGGCAAGTTTTTGCAATCAAGTCCAATGTTTAATAAAGACAGGAAGGAATAAAAAATGAAAACATTATTTCTGGATTTGCATTTTTTTCTTACCTCAGTCCAAATACTGCTAAAGCAATCCAAAAATATTCTTAAGGTCTCACCTGGGCTGCCACTCTGCTATTGTAAACATGTTACTTAAATTAATTGGTTTGGTTTTGGCAGAAGCTGTCTTTGGAATTAATCAAGAATACTACGAATAGCAACTATTTGGCCTTACACACTTCTGTCTTATTCCTATTTTGTTATCCTAGCTCCTCTTTTTCTGGGGTAACTCTTCCCACACATGTGGATCATGAGCAAAGATTCCAGTCCTGCTTTTCTGACCATGCACAATTGGTCAAACATTGACATAAAATGGGTAAATGTGAGGTATTACCACAAAAAAAATTATAATTATGATGGAAAAAAATCTTTTTTATCTATTAGAAGTACATAGCTTTTTTTAAAGTCACATTAAATTTATACAGCTGTCTTAATATATATCCTGTCTTTAGACATATGAACATGTGCCCTCTTACAATAGAAAAAAAAATGCTTTCAAAGACTTAATCAGGGCTCAGGGCATAGCTCAGTTGTAGAGCACTTGGCTAACACTTGTGTATAGCCCTGGGTTCAATTCTTAACACTGCAAAAGAGAAGAAACATAAAGAGTTTGAATCTGCAGCAGGGTATATTAGTTAGCTAAAAAGTTTTATAGAAACAACATTGTCTGCTTACATTCCAATCTCATCCAAGTACTTTGAAAGCTTTGTTCACAGAGTTTATTCTTGTCAAAAGACCTGAATCTTCCAGTCTTGTGTTGGAAGCTATCCCTTTGATGAGGGACCTTCACTCTATGTTATGCCCTTATTCTGATTCATAGCAACCTATTAATTTCCATGAAGAAAACACATTGATGGAATATGCTAAACTTTGTGTAGCTATCTGGTCCATGTGATAATGGTTTCTGATGCAAATTAATGAACTCTCTTCTTGCAATTATGTTTCCATGTAGTTGACTACAGGTGGAAACCAGGCCATTCATGACAACATTGATAGTTTGCTCTGTATAACAGCTATGTGTATTAAGATATAGCATTCTGTTGTCTCTATGAGTTTTAAAGGAAGTTTTGAGTATCAGCTTTCACAGAACTGAGAGCTGATAAGAATCAAGTTCTGGGCCTTTGGAGGCAAAAGCCTACATTCGACTGGAATTGCCTTAGATGACTTGTTCCCAAGTCTTTCGGTGTATCAAATTCACCTAGGGAAGCTTTAAAAGGATAGCTCTCCACACTAGAGATTCTGATTTAGTAGACCAGTCATGGTCTTACTCTTGCAATTTTTTAAACACTAGAATGTTCTAATGCATACTCATGTTTGAGAACCACCATCTCCAACTCTATCTTCATATGATAGATATTCATATGTGACTTCTTTTACTAATCTTTTAACGTTATCATTGAATCTAGTGAGTTTCTAGATTTGCCTGCATTTTACTTATAAATGTAGTGCTAGATGAAATTTCTGTTTTGGTGTCCATAGCACTCACTGCTGTGTTTACAGGAAGATGGTGGTGGCAGTGAAAATAGGAAAGTGGCAGTGACAGCTGCACTGACTAGTTACGTTTGTGTCTCATTTTTGCTGTTGTGAACTCAGATCTCTAAGTGTTACTTAATAGGTAATCTCTTGTCTTTCAATCTCCACTGTTAAACTTTTTTCTTGGACTCTCTTTCTTTTAATGGTCACCTTGTACAATTTTGGAGTCACCTTGTACAATCCTAGGGCCATATCTTCTGTTTCTCTCACAGTCATTTATACCATCTCTGTAAGTCAGTAAGCATTGGCCAGATGCTTTTGGGGGAGGTGGCTGGCTTAGAATTCATTTAATTAACATTTTATGATTTGCTTTGTCTACTGTATCTCTATAATTCACTATTCCTCATGAATTTAAATATATTATTTTGTTAACTTGGCCATATATTTAAATATTTTAAGAGTATATTCTAACATTTTAAATGTTTCCGACCAGGAGGGGTTTTATTCAGGATAATAAATGCATCAATGCATCATATTTCATCAAAAAATTTTTCATGTTCTTTTTTTTTTTTTTTTTTTGCTGTACTGGGGATTGAACTCAGGGGCATTCTACCTCCGAGCTACACCCCCAGCCCTATTTTTTATTCTTTATTTTGAAACCGAGTCTCACTAAGTTTTGGAGTACCTCACTAGGTAGCTGAGGCTGGCCGCGAACCTGCACTAGGTAGCTGAGGCTGGCCGCGAACCTGGATCCTCTGGTCTCAGCCTCCCGAATGCTGGGATTACAAGTGTGCGCCACCACGCCCGGCTTCATGTTCTTTTTTAAGTTTAAGAAAAATATATTCTCCAGTTATTATCCCATAACACAGACATTTTGAACTATCAAATGCTTTTTTTTTTTTTTTTGGTGCTGTGGATCGAACCCAGGGGAATTCTGAGATAAACTCCCAGCACTATTTTATTTTTTTATTTGGAAACAGAGTCTCACTGTTGCTGAGAGCCCTGCTAAGTTGGTAAGGCTGGCTTTATATCTGTGATCCTCCTGTCTCAGTCTCCTAAGTACTGCATATGCCACCATACCTGGCTAGTATACAGCTTTTCCAATACCCTCACTTTTTATTCCTGATGATAAACATATACTTGAAGTAGTACTTTCCACAGAAAAAAATTTTTTGAGTATTTTAAAGTTTTTATTTTTTTATAATGTGCTTTAATTGGTGCATTATAGTCTCACATCAAATGTAAATGATGTTGACAGTGACATACATGCACACTTGGTGTCCCCCCACCTCTCCACCCCCCCCTTTTCAGTGCAGAGTATTGATATTGACGTTGTATATTCATTTATGTACACATAGTTGATGGTAGTATTTCCATTAATGAACCTCAGTCTTTCCTCTCCCCTTCCCTTAGACCACCTTCCTGGTTTTACCGAGGTTTTTCCTCAATTGTCTGGAGTCCCTGTGATATCCCAATTACTCCCTAACATGTGCATATTAGAGAAAACATATGACCCTTTGCTTTCTATGACTGGCTAATCTCACTTAACATAATGTTCTCCAGGTCCTTCCATTTTCTTTCAAATGACATAATTTTGTTCTTCTTTATTGCTGAGTAGAATTCCATTGTGTGTATTTCCCATAATTTTGTAATCCATTCATCTGTTGATGGATACCTAGGTTGGTTCCATAATTTGGCTATTGTGAGTTGTGCTGCTATGAACATGGGTATGCATATATTACTGTAGTTCTCTGATTACAGCCCCTTTGGAAAGATACCCAGGAGTGATATAGCCAGATCATGTGGTGGATCCATTCCCAGCTTTCTGAGGAATCTTCACGCTGATCTCCCTAGTGGCTGAACTAGTTTGCAATCCCAACAACAGTATAGAAGAGTACCTGTTTCTCTACATCCTCACCAACATTTATTGTTATTTGACTTCTTGAAGATTGCCATTCTGATCGGAGTTAGATAGAATCTCAGTGTAGTTTTGATTTGCATCTCCTTTATTGCTAATGATGATAAAGCACTAATTTGTAGTTAGTATGGTTACATAAGCTTGGAAAACTCTGATTTAAACAAAGTAACAAATTTCCTTATTGAAGAAATTGCATGGTGTGTGATACGTCAGAGTGACTGAGCCCCTTTGAGAGTAGAATCGCTCAGAAGGCTGGTCTTCCCTGAGGTACACTTGGAAAAAGCTGACACAGAAATAGGATGTCTTCCTAGGCTATACAGGTAGTCAGTAGTAGTTCTACTCACTCTTCCTTCCTTTTTATTATCTCAACCCAATATTTTTTGAATAGCTACTTGGGAGACTATTTCCAGTCATACCCCATTCTCAGATTGAAAATGAGTTTAAAGATCATCTTCTTCCACTAAATGAAAGTTGACTTCTTTCCTGAAAATAGTTAGACTGCTATACTTCAGGAATTCTTTGTTGTTGTTGTTGTTTAAACTCAGGGATATTCTACCCCTGAGCTACACCCCCTAGACATTTTTATTTTTTTATTTTGAAGCAGGGTCTCCATAAGTTGCTGAGGTCCACTAAGTTGCTGAGGCTAGCCTCAAACCTGTGATTCCTCTGTTTCAGCTTCCCAAGTACTGGGATTACAATCATTCACCACCATGCCTGGCCAGAAATTTTTTAAGGAAAATAAAATCAGAAGGCAAAAAACAGTGGTTCCATATCTTGACCTGAAGTAGAAAATGGACATTTTCATGGGACTTCAAACCAAATCAACACCAAGAGATAGTAATTCTGTCTGATTTTTAAGAGGGTGTGTGCTCTCCCAAACACATAGATTTTAGTTGGCAGAGAACAAACTTCCAAGAACAAGTTGTGACAGAAAACTTTTTTTAAAAAACCACTTTTGGATTTCAACCAGCAGAATGTGCACAGTTTCTGACTGTTAGTGTATTCTTCCTGCTATTACAGAAAATGGACTGTGGGAACTTTGGAAGGTGAAGTGCAATGTTATTTACATTTTTGTGCCAAAACATTATGAAGTGAAATAGTAAAATGCTGAGTGAGTGCAGCATATGAAAATTAATAGGAACATTTTGAATATGTGATCTTTTACATGAAACAATATAAATGAAAAGGACTCTATTACACTTTCTTGACCTCTTTTAAATGTTTCTTTCGTTCTTTTTTTTTTTTTTTTTACACTCTTGGTTGTTTATAATAACCCTTTCTTGGATGATAGACCTAAAAATTCTTTCCTTTTAGAATTTCCTTTACTCTGTTTGTGTACAGCAAATACCTTTAATGGAAAAAAACACAGTGCCTGGAACCCACAAATAGTAAGAGATGTTGAAAAGCTTCAAAATAGGACAACAGGTGTGAGTATTGGGTTTGGAATCCTAGTGTTGGTGTCTTGATTTAGTCATCAGTCCAGGAAAACAATGGATATATGCAAAGATATGCAAGCAGGTTGAGAACACAGAGATTGTAAGGAAATAATTTCTAAATGAAGGTTAAAGAGTATCCTAAGCATTTCTGAGAAAGTGCTTTGTAAGGTGGCTACTAGGTATGCTTTGTACTTATAAAAAGTATATTAGAGAGGATTCATAATATTTGGGGAAAGGAGGAAGACTTTGAGAAGAAGAAGAAAATTGAACTTTTACTCCCTATTATATACCGAGTTAAGCATGGACATATATTAGTGTATCATGACATTTGTACCTCAAAAACAGGAGGCAGCTTCTCTCAGCATCTCTGTTTTACAAATGAGGCTTAGAATGTTGAAGTAGCTTGTTCAACATAAATGTCATTTCAGAAATTTAAGCCCAACTTTTTCTTTTATTTATTTTTTAAATTTTTTTTATTAATTGGTGCATTGTAATCATACATCTTTGTTAGTTACAAACTGATAAAGGCATATATGCACACATTTCTCATTTAACCCCTTCCCCAATTCCTACCCCACTCCCTTGCCTTCCCTCCTTCTCAAGTTCAGTTTAGTGATTGACTTTGATATATTTGTGAAAGTACATCATGTGAATTAGGGTGTCTCCTCCTCCCCTCATCACCTTCCATTAAGTCAAATTCTTTGCTCACCTAAGGTTTCTCCTTCATCTGGAGTCCCTCTTATGCCTCATTATCTCCCTAGCATGGCGTATTAGGGAGAACATATGTTTTTTTTTTTTTACTCTTTGTGACTGATTAATCTCACTTAACATAATGTTTTCCAGTTGCTTCCATTTCCCTGCAAATAACATGGTTTTGTTCTTCTTTATGACTGAGTAAAATACCATTGTGTACATATCCCATAATTTTGTAATCCATTCATCTGTGACATCTTGGCTGTTTCCATAGTTTGAAAATTGTGAATTGTGCAGCTATAAACATAGATACACATGTGTTGGTCTGATAATTTGGTTTCCATTCTTTTGAAGCCCAACTTTTTCTGACCCCACACCCCTCTCCTAAGCTACATCACCTCCTAGAGCACCTATGGATACAGGTTGTGCCTTTTATGTCTTTGACACTTTGGAAAAGGGTTTGACTTCCTACTGTGAACCTAGACCAGTGAAAACCCAGAGCCAAAAAGCACCAGCAGTATCATTCTGAGGCAAATGCTGATGAGTGAGGACAGCTGTGGATGGGAGTCAGCAACAGCTGAGACAAGGCAGGTGCCTGAAGATGAGCCAGGGACAGCCCGGAAGCTGAGTGTTCAAGAGCAAGGCAGCGTAGGTCAGAGTTGACTGGGAGGTGAACCAGGTATGAAGGGGATCACAGCATTTCTGATAAAGAATTTTCCAGTAGTCAGGACCAGGTTTCCTCAGTAAAACTGATCTTTGATATCAGTACTTAATTTAAAATATTCAACAGTATTTCATAGTTATAATAATAGCCCCAAATTGAAATATCTGTCTTATTTTCCCACAAAAACTGCATACTTAGAAGTCCTTAGAAACCATTTTGTTTTTATTTGGAAAATATGACCACTGTGTTCATAATGCACAGCTCAGTCATTTCAGTGGCCTCCTCAGTCACCCTCATTGGAAACCTGTCACCTAGGCCGCTTCTCTCTCAACAACCACGTCCACAGAACCCACAGAGCATGCAGTTCTGTGTCACTTATCTCTCTCCAGTCTATCCTCTCCTCTTCATTCCTACATTCCCCATCCCATCTGCCTTACAGGCCAATGGGCTACCTCATATACAACCTTTGCATCAGACACTGATTCTCATCCTACTTTGGGCAAATTTAAAAGATCATATACTTGATAGCATCGATCCCGTAGCAATGGCCAAGGTTTGCTTTTCTCAAAATGAGTGATGCAAGCAGAAGGTACTTTTAGGACTTTAGGCCCCTCGGAATGCCCTGCACTTGTAAGTGAAACTTCATATTCCACAGCCTGGAATGCAAGGAGTTCATCATCAGAACTCCACCCCCTGGCCTGCCTGTCTTCCCCTACTCCCAAATTTACATTGTATACATTGGCTACTTAGACATATTTATAGCTTTATGCAGTTTCATGGTTTCATGTTATTTCCTCTGCTAAAATTATGCAACCTCATAATGTCCACCAGGAGATCTCTAATCCCTCCTTTAGTATTCAAGTATCAGCAACTCTGATGAAACCCCAGTCACACACAGATTGTCCGAGGTTCCTTATACTCTGCACAGCTACATTTCTAGCACTTATCAAACTGTATTGTGATAATAATTTACTATTATGTCTTCTCCCTCCCCAGTGATCTTCTTGAGCGTAGACTCAGGTTTTATCTTTTATCCTCAGTTTCTTGCATAAAGCCTGGATCAATAGATGTCCATGATAAAGAAATGACAAAAGAATGTCTCTAGCCTTGTTGATATAAAGTCTGTTGTTTCTATAGTGCATTTCTTTTTCTGAGTTTCTTTGAGGATTGAATAGATGAATAAATATCACAAAAAGAAAAAAATGTGGAGTTACTAAAGTAGAATATCTAGATATTAAAAAGTTAAAGGAATTATTTGTTTATAGTAGGAAGAGGTAAAGTCAGAATTAATTGCTTGTCACCATAACTTTAATCAAAATAAGAAGTGAATCTTAACTCATCTTAGCAAATAATACATCCTAGTATTAGTGAGTAATATTTCAAAATATTCTGGTGTCTGGCATTTTAAATAAAAAATACAATGTTTTCTTTAATGCTGTAAAGTTCATAAAGCACTATTCATTTTCTCTGTGTACTTCGTGTCTATGCAAGCTACTTACCCTCTTGTAAGGAGTTGCTCACATCATAATCATTACATTGAAGTATGGGAAATGATACCTACTTTAGTAAATTATCAGAAAGATACAAGGAGGCAAAATATATAAGCTACTGAAATAGTGGCTGATATAGTACTTAATAATACATATTTATTTCCTTTTAAAGTTATTTTTATTAGATGGGCTATACCCCCAAGTGTTAGATTCACAAATATATAATAACTTGTCATTTTTCATTACAAGCTAAATTACCCTAGCAACATTGTAAATCTCTGCAGATCTTTGATTTAGGAAGATCACTGTAGACTGAATGAATAAATACGTTTCTCTGGAGGCCAACAGACCTGAGGAAGTCTACAACCACTTTGAGGAAAGGAACTTCTATAGGGCAGGATGGATTGTGGGCCTGAACACATTTCCAGAAGAATCTAATGCCCCAAAAGGCTACCAGAACTCTGACTTCCCTTGAAAGGTCTGGAAGCTGTGCACCATGAGGCCCTTCTGTTCTCTAGACAAACACTCAAACTAGCCTTAAGAAAGAAAAAGAAAGAAAACCCTAATATCAAGGGTATTAGAAACTTTTGATAGCTTTCATACAATATATTTTGCTTGGGAGTAGCACACTTTTGAAAGATTTTTAAAGAAACATATTAAAAAATCCTCTGCATTTTGTGTGTAAAATTGACAGAAGTATGTTTTCTTAAAGAAAATTACCCAAACAACCAGAAGAAAAATAAGACAGAGTAAAGAGGGTGACAATGGTTGGTCTATGGCTGACATGTGAAACACGTTACCATTCATAAAATATTTAGGTTATTTGAGCTAAAGAGGAAATTGCTAAGGATTAGGTTTATAGCACTTGTCCACATTTCAGAAGTGCTACTCTGTAAAGCTTGTCAAAGAAAAGAAAAAAAAAAAAGAAAAGAAAGCAATGCCATTAGAAAACCTGGGTTTTGCATCCTGTCATTTATTACCTTTGTTAGTCGAGGAAGTTGGGATTATAGCAGTAAATTTATTAATTTTTTCAGAAAACCTGGCATGGAGAAGCCTTACCTTTGGCATTAGCCTGAAGAATGCAGTGAAGGAAGTTTGTGAAACAAGTAAATGCTGAATTCTTGCAGTGAAAAAGCCATTACCGGAGCAAACCTGTCCCAAACCAAGCCAGGCAACAGGTTTTGGAAGGGCTAGCTTCCTGAAAATCAGCAAACTTTTATTCGGACTCTTTCTTTTGTATTGCAGAAAGGAAAATTCTTTCTTAACACAAATGCTATGCTGGCTCCAGTTGCTATGGGCCTGAAAAATGACATTGTACTCCAGGCAGACATTTGTTTTCACTTCTGTCATTCAAAAATCATTGGCATGAATGTCCAAAGACTCATGCTTGCCTACCTGGCCAAAAAAAGCAGGACCAATGGCTTTTTCCTCATTTGTTGGTGGATGCATGCACTACTCTGGTCTTGCTGACCTTCCCTGGGCAATGGGTGTGGCCTTGCCTGAGGGTGTCTGTGGTCTGGACCAGGGTTCAGGGCAGACTGGGAGTCTTTCATCATGGTCTTTTAAGGTCTTTACTTTTGATTCTACAGAAACCAAGCTTCTACTATTTTTTTTGCCATGGCTCACTACAGATTCAAGTTTTTCTATTTCATTTTCTTCCCAGGGAGGTGTACAGGGTATTTACACAGCTCTATATTGTATTCAGAGGTTGATGCTATAGTGTTGGGAATTTAATAATAACTATAAAGCATTTTCTGTGCTGCAGTCATTATTTAAGCACTTTACATATATGAATTAATTTGATAATATAATCTTGACCCTACCCCTATGAGGTAGTTGCTTTTGTTATCACCATTTCCGAGATGATGAAACTAGGATCAGGAGTCCTTTTGGCTAAGGTCACAAAACCCGGGATTTACTTTTGGTTCTGGGGTTTATGGTCCTATGGCCTCTCAACATTTATCTCAAGCAGAGTCTAAGTGCTGGCAGAAAATAAGTTTCAAGGAACCCAGATTAATTTGTTCACACAGAACAATTGTTTGACTGTGAATACAAATAGGTAGGAAGGGAGGAAGACTCATGTCAGGAAGTGGATAGATATTTGTGAATATGTGCCTGGATAGAGCAAAAAGGATTAAAACCAAAGCAAACAAACAAACAAACAAACAAACAAACAAGAACTTTGGTACTCCTACTCTAACAAGTACATAAATGTGCCCCCGGGAATTTGTTATTTCCCCCAACCTGTAGAAGATTCAGCAAGACTTGCTGGGGTTTAGGATCTACACTTATGTAAACATTCCCAAACAATTCAGAAAAATATTTCATTAGAGAATTGTGTCTTTTACCCACAGACTTGTGGGAAGATAGAAAGAAACTAAAATGTTATCTTAAATATCTTCCTCATTTAGGATCTTGTGGATGTGTCTTGGTAAGAAACTTTGCCACTCACATTCGTCTTCATGAGCAGGTTTCATGTGGGTAATGAAGATGCTGTTTACACAAGCTGATAGTAGTGAGGGAGTCTAAGGTCTTAACTGTGAAAATGAAAACTGACTTTTTCACAGGAGGATGCCCCTTGTTTTGAGAAGTAGAGCAGACAGCATATCATACCTCTTAGAAATAAGTTTAGAAGCTGTACATGGTGATGCACACCTATAATCTCATACTTTGGAGGCTGAGACAGGAGGATTGCATTCAAGCCTGGCCTCAGCAACTTAGCCCAGCCCTTAGCACCTTAAGCAAGACCCTATTTCAAAAATAAATAAATAAATAAATAAATAAATAAATAAATAAATAAATAAATAAATAAGATAAAAATTGCTGGGAGTAGCCAGGCACTGTGGCACATGCCTGTAATACCAATACTTGGGAGGCTGAGACAGGAGGATACCAGATTTAAGTCCAGCCTGGGCAATTTAACAAGTCCCTGTCTCAAAATAAAAAGATAAAAAGAGCTGGGGGTGTACCTCAGAGGTATAATGCCCCTGGATTCAACACCCAGTTTTAAAAAAAGTTTAGAGAAATTATAGAAATGAAAGCCTGTGAGATATTTCAAATCAGTTTGAAATTTGAACTCTCATTTATATAACTTGGACATTGAAATGGGAGAAAACCTAATAACTCTGAAAATATTGTGCAACATATAATTTATCAGATGCACTCAGAACCCTCTGGGCCAGTATGTATGGAATTTAAAATGCCCTCACATTTGCAGTAGATGAGAATTTAACTGCTATTCCAGTAATGTAGCCTTTTTGAAAAAGAAAAAATCTACTATAGTCATATATCCCTTCTAGCAAATGCTAGACATGGCTACAGAGAAGCCCAATAATAAACGTGAAATTTCTAGAACACAAAAACTATATCCTATGACATGGATTTAAAGGACAGGCTTATTTTTTATTGAATAGAAACAGTGAATTGAAATGAAGTAAAATTAAGCTAAATAAGAGGAAACAGTGAAATTTTGTAGACTATGGAATGGTCTCACTGGGAACATTCTGGAAGCCCCGTCATTGAGTCATTTCAAACTAGACCAGACAAATGAATGGAAGATATGCTGTGAGGAGCAGGGTTGTAGCGGATGGATTGATTATTTTTTTTTCTCTTTTCCCTTATGGAAATTTCCTCTGTGGTGTAACGTATACACACACACACACACACACACACACACACACACACACACACACACACACTCACTTTCAAATTGTTTCCTTTCTGACTTTTCAATTTGATTATCACCAAAACAGCATTTTAAACCCCCAAAGTCTCTTACTATTGCTAGGTCTACATTTACTGTCTCTTCTGATTCCCCTTGGCCTTCTTTATGGACAAGGTTTTCTGCTAAGACTATAAAATTCTTACAGTTTCCACTTTGTCATCTTTAAAACCTTGTAAACACCTTCTCCAGTGAGTCCTAGTGATTGCAAGTAGTGAGCTGTTGAGCTTCCTTTCTAAGAAGTAATGACAGACCAAGAGGACACCCTAATTTCAATCAAATGTCACCTTATGGAAAATGTACTCTTCAGCCTCATTTACCCTATCTGAAAACCACTGTGCATTCCCCTCTGTCCTTGAGTAATGCTTGCTTTTCATAGATAACTGGTCGAAGTAACAATATTGAAGAGCCAACTACTTGCTAATTTGGAGCTGAAAGTGGGGATTTTAAATATCATCCTTGCACTTTCCTTTTCTTAGTTTAGCCCATTTTGTAAGATATATAAATAACCAGATTTTGTTTACTTTTTTGTTTTTTGTTTCCTATTAGTAGCTATAAGAAAAAGTTTCAGTGAAATTTAAAGACTACTTATGGCCATCCGTTTAAAAACAGTAGCTTTGATTTCCTGATTACAGGCAATTAAGAACTGGTTATGCATTTCTTTAAAAATCATTTACCTATTCTAGGTAGTTGGTGGTATAATAGGATTGAATAAGAATACTCATTTTATATTCAAATGTAATATTATTTGAAAGATAAAATTTTTTATTTGTACTTCATTCCTTTTCTTCTTCTCTTTGCCTTTCATGGTCAAGAGCAAGCAGATTTCTCCACCTTGCCTCATACTAAATAAGAATAAAATATAATGCTAATACTAGTAATAATAAAATAGCAACCACTTATGGACTCCTTATAGACATATTAGACCTTGCACTATGTCCCTCATAGGCACTGTCCCATTTTATTCCCATAAAGGCTCCTTAGGTAACATGTTCTTATTTAATGATGCTTAATCATAGAGAGGTTCAACTATGCCCCAAGTCATACTCTTATGTAGCAGAACTAGGATTAAAGCCAAAATTTTCAGACTCCAAAGCCTGTGCCTTTTATTACCTGCCACATGCCTTAGGAAGGTGCATGCTCACTTAAACCCTAAGGAAATCACTGTATTCCTTGTGCCCTACCCTTCCCTCACTTAACAGCTTCATCTTTCACTCTCATGAAATAAATAAGAATCTACCTTCCAAAATAATATTTTGAGTCATTAGACAAAATGAACAAAATTATTTTTAATTTTGCCAAATGATCATGCAAATATGGACAAATTCTTTGGGTTACCTGAAGAAATAAGGCAGTGGTTCTAAAAAAAAATCATAGAGCAGATTGAAAACCATTTTCAGCATAGGCATGCAATTGCATTGTTTCTCCAAATGCTAATTTTATTCAAGAGTGTAAAGCATACTGTCACAATCTATCTTGACAGCAGTAATGTATTGATTAAATTTACTTTTGGAAGAGGATGAAAGGAGTGGTTTGTATTAATTTTCTATCTAGTCATCCAGACAGATCAACTTAAAAACATAAGTCTGTTCAAGAAAAACAGGCCACTGCAGTGTGGTGACTAAATGGAACTTGGGGATTTGAGACAATAACATTTTATTAATCATCGCAAAGGTGCAGATCACAATCATCCAAGAACTAATGACTACCCCAGAAGGAAAAGTGTATAGTCCTCTTCCCAACTTCCAAAACCTAATAAATTTTATATTCATTGTACCTCTTCTGCATAATAATAAGATGGGCATAGAGCTAAGAGAAGAAATGCTTACAAAAAATTTAAGCTAGTATATAATTGAGCAATAAAGTATTGATATAGTTTTTTATTTCCTTTCCTCCAAGTAAAATGCTAGTTCCATGAGGGTAGACACTTGGTACTGTTTAATTAATTGATATTTCTCTAGCACCTAGAAAAATATGTGGCACATAAGAGATGCTTAGTAAATAATTCTTTTTTTTTTTTGCGGCACTGAGGATTGAACTCAGGGGCATTCTACCTTTGAGCTATACCTCCAGCCCTATTTTTTATTCTTTATTTTTGAAACAGAGTCTCACTAAGTTGCAGAGTGCCTCACTAGGTAGCTGAGACTGGCCGAGAACCAGGATCCTCCAGTCTCAGCCTCCCAAATGCTGGGATTACAAGCATGCGCCACCATGCCTGGCTAGTAAATAATTCTTAACAATGTGAACTTTAAGAGGAAGAATCCATGCATGCCACAACTCTCCCTGCATTCATTTCTATATCTATGAGTTGAAATTATGGGATCATCCACCTTCCTTTTCTTAAGAATATCACTGTTTAGGCTCTTCTCAGACCCCCCAAAAAAGTCTTTCAGTGTAATTGATATTGTGGATGACTCAAAGACAGAATATCTTAAGTGAAAACATCTGTGAGAAAACATGATAAGGTACTCAAGTTCAAAGTCCTTGTCATTTATAGGTTCTGAATAGTGCCTAGTTTCCCATGGGTAAACACTAAATCCTAAATTGCCATAATAAAAGAGCAGTCCATTGTTATAGAAGTGCACCGCGTTTCTCCCAGCTTGAGTGCAGAAAACAAATGTTGGCACCATGGAACTGATTCTGCACCCATGTGGAATAATTTAATTCCATTAATAATGCTAGAAATGTTAAGAAAATATTTTGGGGGAAAAATCAGAATATGGGGCATGGAAAAGCAGTTTTGTTTCATCTGAACTCCAGCACCCATTTGTTTTTCATTGCTTGCTGTAGTTATTCTGGATCTGTTTTCACTTTTATTTGTGGTCAGCTTCGATATGTCTACACGAAAGCACACTTCAGAAGTAAAAAGGACTTTGTCTTTTTACAGTATGACTTCAGACAGTTGGAAGGTTTTAGGATTCACTGGCTCCTGGGTCAGTTTTCTCATGCCTGCTTGAGGCATGCTAGTTAATATGCTGTTAAAAAGGCATTGTCTTTAAAGGCACATCAATCCAATACACTGAGCTAAGTTCTGGGCCTAAACCATGCACCCTCATGCATAGTGCCCATCCCCAGCCAATTTCTACCCTCCAGAAATCCTCATGCAGTTTTCATTGACTACAGTGGAACTCATGGGTGTGTCCAAGGGTGGAATCTGGCCTGAATGCATGCAACATACTGCTTGGGCTGGGGCCTGAAGCCAAAAAAGCATTGTTTACTATTTATATGAATCTTCATCCGTTTCTGGATGCCAAAAGTGATGAACTCACTGCTTCTGAATAACTCATTCATCAAAACAGACATAAAAATTTTGTTCTTTGGGTCTGGTTAGAAAGCAAATCATTTGCTGGTTCACTGTCTGGAAGGCAAAATATGTTTGGAGCTCTGCAGTTCAACCCAAGCTGGCCTCCCCCCAGCTGACGGCATCTTAAGAAAACATGACTTGGTTTTGCAGAGAGAGGGGTGTATGAAAGGCATTGTGGCCATAGAGACATTGAGATTGGCTCAAACCTTCTTAAAGTTTTTCTCCAAAGTTCCAGTTCCCATTAAAACATTTGGAGAGGAACACTTTGGTATCATTCAGACTTGAATCCAGCCTAGGGAACTGTTAATACCTCCTCTGACAGGAATCAATATTTCTTCTGTGTAGTTGACTTAATGGCACTTGTCATTTGTTTTATGTCCTTGTGAAAGGCCACATATTCCTTTGGGGTACTTTTTAATATAAAAACTCTAGTGTTTTGCTTTTGAACATATTAAATGGTTCCATGTGTATTATCAAGCTATTGTAGTAGCATAGAATAGGGTGTTGCTCTGACTTGGTCTGAAATAATTTTTTTTATTTGTCTGTGTGAAATGTCATATAAGAAGTCTCAGAAATGTAATGAGAAGAAAAGGTTTCTTGAAGTAGTGCATGCTCGGAAAACTCCTGGGGAATCTCCTGAGAGGCAGTACTAGCGATACTCCAAATCCTCAAACATCAAGCATCTAAGTGAAAACCAGGAATTTTAATTGAGATCTTCTTCCTGTAAAATAAAACTAAAAGCTTACAGAAATTTCAGATTTACAAGTACCCAGGGCTAGATATTTTGTACTAAATGTCTGCATTTAAGAAAGGGACAACTAAATCCTACAAGTGTTCTCAAAGTTTCCAGGCAGTCCCAAATAGCCCAGTTCAAGGTTTTGTCAAACTCATGGTTAAGACTTGCAGATGTTCAACCCTCAATCTGCCCTGTTTAAGTCTGTTTTATCCTATACATGCTTCCATGAACAATGAGAGTAATTTCCTCAGGAATTCTGTTTCAGCCAGCCTTAACTTCCTTCCTCAGCTATCGCCATTGTAACCTCATTCATCAGCCTGACTCTCCTCTTTGCTCATCCATCACTCTTTTCTTTAAATTTTATAAAATTAGAGAAACTGTAGTGTCTTTCATTAATATTGCTCTCTTATACCTATCCTTGGGGAATTTTATCCTGCTGTTGCCTTCCTCCCTTTATTGGTTTTGTTAGAAAAAGACATCATCGGCTGGGCACAGTGGTGTGCACCTGTAATCTCAATACCTGGAAGGCTGAGACAGGAGTATCGCAGAAGCAGATTCAAGGCCAACTTCAGCAACTTACCAAGACTCTTAGCTGCCTAACAAGACCATATTTCAAAATTAAAAAAATAAAATAGGACTGGGGGTTTATCTTGGAAGTAGAATGCCCCTGGGTTCAATCCATAGTAGCACAAAAGAAAGAAAGAAAGAAAGAAAGAAAGAAAGAAAGAAAGAAAGAAAGAAAGAAAGAAAGAAAGAAAGAAAGAAAGAAAGAAAGAAAGAAAGAAAGAAAGAAAGAAAGAAAGAAAGAAAGAAGGGAGGGAAGAAAGGAAGAAAGAAGAAAAATAAAATATATCATCATACAAGTGCTTACTGTGAGATTAAGTTCTGATTTCTACATATTTGAATTCAAAATGCCTACACTATTTAAGCAAATTATTTTAACTTGTGCTTTACCACCTTTTTATATATTACATAATATAAATTATCATATATTATATATTAATTTATATATAATGTATAATTTTATTACAATTAAATTATAATATTTGTACAAAATTTGGAAAAAGAACCCTGGAGTAGGCAAATGAGACTGCTTAGACAGAGACCAGGAGGTTCTGGTCCAGACTCTGCCCAGATGCCCTGAGGACCAAGGGACCTGTATCACAGACTTATAACCTATTTTCCATACAGAGCCACGGCACTGCAATTCCCAACCTCTGGCTGCTACGCTTTGATTATCAATTTCCTGATCTGTGAAATGGAAATTAGGATATCCATTACCCACCAGTTAATGTTGTAAACCTTAAATAAGTCTATACATGTAAAGTATTGAGAATAGTGTCCATCACTCAAAAGATACAAACTAGTGATGGTAGAGTATTAGAAGTAGTGGTCGTAGAAGCAGCAGTAGTTGTGGTAGCTTTATAGTTTGTAATCTCACAAATTGGAGGGAATCTTTGACAAATCATAGACTAATCTTCTTTCCTGTTTTCAAAGAACAATTATCTTGTTTGATGCCTGATAACATAGAATAATAAATCTTGATGTGAAGCCTCACATGATGGATCTTCAATAAGCCAAGACAGGTGAGGAAAGAGATCAGGAAACACCAGGGCTCCTAGACAGGTAGACCCCTGGAGGAAATTACTTGGTTTCTCAGTAGAAACAAGAGTAATTCCCAAGGACTTGGCCACATAACTGAAATATTGTCAGTAAGCTAACATATAGCAAAGGATGGGCTTTTGACGAAGGACATATATGAAGAAGCTAGATAGCCAGACAAGAAACTTAGAATCATGAGGCTAACTTGGGGATGTTTTGAGTTATGATGGTAGGACCATCTGGCTACAATGGACATGTCTCTAGACCACTCCCATTTACCAGTGAGGGAAGCATAGGAGTAGGTGAGGGCATTTTGGGCTCTTCACAGTAGATTCTAGACAAAAGAGTGCCACTTAATACCTAGGCTAATCTGAAGAACTTTGCTTGTGAGACTGGACCCTGGTCTCATCTGAAGCTAGAAGGCATCAGACATCTAGCAACAGAAGCATGGACAGTCTGAACAAGTGGGAACATCCTTCTGGAAAATTAGCAAACTTTAGGTTTGTAAGAAGTCTAAGATTTAGCCTTTGATTTGCAAGAAGCCAAGCCAAAATTTTCTGCACAGAGTCATCCATATGCCTGGGCATTGTCTCCTTCTCACTACCCTACTGGTCAATATCCAGCCATGCTCTCTGGGGATATCGCTTCCATTCCCCAAGCCTTACTGCAGTTTCACAAAGCCCAGTTGGTTTAAATTCTTTGTCCTTTCATTGTCCAAGCCTAATAAGGAAGTCAGTCAGCTGTGGGTTGGAGTTAGGAGCTCGTGGTAAGAAGGAACATTCCTTCAAGGGCCTTTTGATCTCTAAGAGACTATAAGTGGCTCAATTCCCTGCTTTTATGCAAAAATATCTCTTGTGTGTGTCATTCAAACAGATTGTTTTCCTTCCCTTGAATGTAACTGTTGTCTCTTGGAAATTTATAAGAAACAGAATGCAGGCCACTCCAAAGTAAGGCAGAGGAAGAATTCATTTGACTGTTTACCTCTCAAACTTGTCATTCTGACATGTTGACGCTTGTTTTCAGGAGTCATGCATTTCAGTGGCAAGGTTAAATGTCCTCAGGTAATTCATGCCTATTCCTGACTTTGCTCCTAACCAACTGGGAACTTTGGTCAAGCCATTTTACACTTTTGGGCCTTAGTTTCCTTTTCTGGAAATTTAGCATGCTAGACTTGAGGAGATCAGTTTGGTGGGCAATGTGATACTGTTGTTGAAAACATGCATTTTGTAGATGAATATATCTGAATTTAAATCCCAGTTTAGTTTTTCTCATAGGTGACTCAACTCTGTCAAAGCCTTCATTCTTTTAGTCAGGTACGGTGGTGCATGCCTATAATCCCAGTACTTGGGAAGCTGATACAGTATGATATTGGGTTCAAGGCCAGCCTCAGCAACTTAGCAAGACCCTCAACAACTTAGTGAGACCCTGTTAACAAAAAAAAAGGTCTGGAGGTATAGCTCAGAGGTAGAATGCCCCTGGGTTCATTCTCTAGTACCAAAAAGGAAAAGCTTTCCTTTTTTTTCCCCTACAAATAAGCATGAGAATTATATAAGATAATGATTATAAGGTCATAATAATGCCTATTTTAAGTGCTAAATAAATTACAACCCATATTATTTTTTCCATTTAAAAATTTCTCTCAATGGCTAAATATATATATATATATGTTATGTATATATATATATTTCTTTATCATATATGCTAATTCTATTTCCATTAGGGTAGGTTAATCAAAATGTGAAATAGTGACACTATATTCTATATGTATATATACATTTGTGTGTATGTGCTTTTATTCTCTCCTCACAATTTCTCAAACACACACACACACACACACACACACACACACACACACTTAAAAGGTAACTAGATTTCCACCATTAACAGAATCTGGGATTAACTTACTACACTAGAATTTAGTTCCTCATGTTATTTCACAAATTCTCCCTTTTGAGTCAATAGTCTGTGAAGACAGCAGATCAGTTTTTAGGGCTGAAGAGTACTAAGCCCACTCTGTGCAGAAGTGAAGATCCGCTTTGCTTATGGGGTGAACAGAATCTTAGTGGGTAAGGCCATCCTAAAGCTGCAGTATTAGATATAGCCAGTAACCCCAAATGTAGGGCTTGAATTGATAGGAATACAAAATAGGAAATGAAATAAGAGTTGTATGAAGGTATTGTTAAGAAGAAATCAGAGAAGGCCATGGGAGTGGTGTGAGTGAGAAGTATTTATCTCTAGGATCTTTTGAGAAGAGAGGTTTGGAGATTATAAACTGGCATCTCTATAGTTTGATATTACATTTCTCATTCTTAGTGGATTTTGATGTAATCAGGATGCTAGGTCTTCTTTATTTTTGTGTATAGTGCAGACAAGTCTAAGTTTTCCTTTATTTATTCATTTATCTACCCTCCAAAAAACTATTCATATAAACCTATGGTTGACCAGTATTGTATTAGGTGAGAATAGTATAAATGTGACTAAAAGTGATTTTTTTACCCACAAGGAACTTACAATCTTGGGGAAATGAGGAAATGAGGAAATCAATACTCTCAGTAGAGTGCTGTGAAAGAGATATACAGCAGTTCTATGGGAGCACAGAGATGAAACATCTAATCATTGGGGGTGGGTGTCAAGGGAGGAAGACCTCAAGAGGGCTGTGATGGAGGAGAGTAATGACAAGTATATTGGGAGAATTTAAATCATGAAGTAAGTGAAAATAAAGGGACTGGACTTAGAATCAAATTAGACTGGGATGGTTTAGGATAATGGTAATACCATCTATTGATGTAAGGAATAAAAGACAAAGAAGACAAAGAGCTGTTTTGTACAAAATAATGGCAATTTCAATTTTCACCATGTGTAATTTGAAGATCTATAGTACATCCAAAAATGATAAAGTGTCCAGCAAAAAGTTGTCATTAGGATTTCAATGGAATTTGAAGCCATGGGCTTGTATATGCTTCTTCAGATAAAGTATGTATTTTGAAGAAAAAGAGATCACTGGATACCTGGGAATCACGTATTTTTAAGGGCTGACATGAAGAAATAGAGATGGTGGGGAAGAAATAGAAGAAATGACTATGTAGGTAAAAGGATTACTAAGGAGAGTTGTATCACAGAGACAGAAAGAGAGAGAGAGAGAGAGAGAGAGAGAGAGAGAGAGAGAGAGAGAACTTCCAAATGGAGTTAGTGATTAACAGAATAAAATATCACAACTATGATATAATGGTTGCTGTTGAGTCTTTATTACTTAGAAGGACATTTTGCTAGCAAAGAGAATGTGCATTAAACTGGATTATAAGTATACATTCAGAAAACAAGGTAGATAGGAATCCTATTTCTAATACAACCTGTTTTGAGAGAATAGGAACCACAGAACAGCCAGGCTTGACACAGAATGCAATACAATTCAGAAACTAGAAATCTGTTGAGGTTACAACATAATCCTTGCAAACAGAATAGTGTGATACATTTCCACAGGAAATGCCCCTGATTTCTCTGTAGGAAGTCTGACTCTGGTATGCTAGGGGTGTGTACATGCTTGGCTCCACTGCCATTTACCTATCTTTAGCCCTTCAAAGAGCAAAGCCAATAACTCTAATTTATTTCCGCTTTTCTAATTAGGCAGAGACCTTATGGTGCATTGACCAGTAGTGTTTGAATCACTTGTATTGCCTGCTTCCTGTGGTCCAGCCAGCTATTACTAGAGAGACAAAGTAAGACGGCATCGGACATGACTATCCCGTCATAAAAAGCCACCCTGGACTGATTTCCTCACAAAAGAGCAGTGACCCTTGAAGATGTGTCTTCTTTTAAAGCTTCTTTTGGTATAATGGACATTGGAAGTATTGTGCCTGGGAGGGTAGTTTCAATGATAGAGATGAAAGCCAGATTTTCTATTTTGGTGGATTGAAGAGTAAACGGGAAGTGAACTGGTGGAGACAGGGAATACCGATGAGTCTGTGGGAAGGAAGATAGAGGAAAACATATCAGAACTAATAAAATAGGACACATATGCTAATGTCCTTTCAGATAGAAGATACTTCATTCTGCTTATGACGTAGTAAGAAGACAGAAAGAAAGGGTGTACATGTACAAGAGGTGACTGATAAACTGAGGTCTCCGAGGGCCTGGGAGGGTACCTGGAAGAGCTCCATCATTCATTCACTTTATCCATATTTACACTGTTCATGGGCTCACTTCTTTGAGGAACTATGATAGTATAGGATGTGGAGAAGCTGTCAAAAATATATAGAAGAGGACTAAAATGGAAGTGAGAGAATTAAAGAAAAATAGTATAGGAATGGGCAGCTACAAAGCAAAATGAGAACAGAAAAAGAAAGGTGAGAAATTCAGAGAAAGCAAAGAATCAGTAGGCAGTAGTTCAAGGGACACGTTAAAAGTCCTCTTGGATGTTCTTATGACTCTAAGTATTGCGTTAGTTTCTTTTTTTTTTTTTTTTTTTTTTTTGCAAGTGAAATGCTAAAAGCAGGTCCTGGTGTGATGTCTCTAATCCAACTTACTAGCATAGTAAGGCAAGTCCTCTGATTTTCTAGAGCTTCTTTTTCATCAACTAATATTTGTTACTATTATATCATCTTAGTAATTTTTTTAACCATACATCCTATTTTAATTTCTTGTAACAGCCCCTTTAAAATTTTCTTAATACTTGAAATAATCCCAGTAGATAAGTCAATTAGGTCTTAAAAATAGAACCTTTGTTAAAAAGCCATTCCAATTTCTCTTCTGGCATTGGGTTCTGTCACTGATAAATTGCCCCCAGGCTTCTCTCTTAACATCTTAGGTTAAGACTGTCTCTAGAACATACATATACCAGAAGCACTGAGATTTTTCTCATTTAAAAATAGATCCAAAGGCAAACATATTTCAAGTGGATTTCTTACTATGGGGATTTCAAAAACTAACATTGGATAATGAAGGTAGAAATTATAGTTTCACATTCGTACTGAGCTAATGCAATTCCAACTCCCCTAGTTTTCTTTCACCTAATCCTACTGCACTTCCTACTATTAATATGGTTTGGAAGGTGTGGATTTTATAATCATTTGAGGCCTCTGTTTTTATCTTTGAAAAGAAAATGGGTATCTTTCAGATTTTCTCTACTTTTTTATCATTATCTTTCTTTGTTGGTACATTGTAATCATATATCATGATGAAGAGAGAAATAGAGGCATACAGCACTTGGTGAGCCTTCCCTACCTCCCACCCGACTCTCTCACTCTCCCTGTGCACAACACTGTGATTATCATTGATAAATTTATGTGTTTGCATCATGCCCATGGAAATGTTTCCCTCAATGAGTCTCCCTCCCTCCTCTTTTCTCCTTCCATTAGGTCCCTTCCTGAACCCCACTAAGATTTCTCCTCCTTTGTCTGGAGTCCCTCTTGTGTACCAGTTTCTCCCTAGCTTCAACATATGAGGGAAAACATCCAACCTTTAACTTTTTGTGACTGACTAATCTCACTTAGCAAAATATTCTCCAGGTCCATCCATTTCACTGTAAAAGACATAATTTTGTTCTTTATGGCTGAGTCAAATTCCACTGTGTGTCTATCTCTTAATTTTGTAATCCATTTGTTTGTTGGTTGACATCTAGGCTAGTTTCATAGTTTGGCTATTATGAATTGTGCTGCTATAAACATAGATATGCATGTGTTACTATGGTGATCTGATTTCAATTCCTTTGGGGTAGATACCCAGGAGTGGTATAGCTGGGTCATATGGTAGGTTCATTCCCATTCTTCTGAGGACCCTCCATACTAATTTCCAAAGTGGTTGCACTAATTTTCATTTCCACCAACAATGTACCAGAGTTCCTACTTCTCCACATCCTTGCCAGTATTTATTATTATTTGTGTTTTTAATGATTACCATTCTTTATTTTCTTCTTTCATTTCTTTATGTTCTTCTTGTTCCCACTTTTTCTCTATTTGTGAGAAAGGAAAGAGACAGAAATTAAAGAGAAGTTTAAAGGTGATATTTTATATTTAAATGTCCATTTTCCTTAAGTTTAAGATCTGAAATTCAAATGACTATGGACTAAGAGAAGGGCCAGGTAGATGCCATAAAATTGTCCCATAAAATTGACCTAATGCCTTTTGACACAGTCAAACCCATTTTGTTTCCTGATTTAAAATCTCATTTCTAAACAGTAGCCAACATTCACTGATCACCTAGTAGATTCCAGGTATTTCAATAAAAAATCAGTATGTGTTGGTCTCTAAAAGAACTCACATTGATGATCATTGGATACTGGCTATATTAATGTGAAAATTTAGGGGAAGTTGAAACTAGAGAGACAAAATTCATGAGCAGTAGAGACAAAATTGTTCCCTTTCTCTCATTGAGGCTTATGAAAAGTAGCTAGCTATATCCTTAAATTCACTCTGTAACTGGAAAGAGCAAAACATATTTCTTTCTTGAAAAAAAAGTTCCCTAAGGGAAGAAATTTGTCTATAGCAATAAAACTGATTGATGTTCTTAGAGTCCAAAGTCTTTGCTGACACTCCAGCTTGACATTTCAAAGATGTAAAAGTAAAAGTGTGTGTGTGTGTGTGTGTGTGTGTGTGTGTGTGTGTGTAAGAGAGAAAGAGAGAGAGAGGTGTTATGCAAAGATGCAAAGACAAGGACAAAATGGAGGAGGGGAGAAATACCAGGTACGGAGAAAACACTTGTGCATATGAAGTACTTTTCCTAATTTTTATCTTAAAATGATAACTATGGGTGAGGTGAGGAATATATATACATATATATGTGTATATATATATATGCTGCAATGTAGTATGTTGTTAGTTGGGGTAAATTGCAATTAATAATTTCTCACCTCTGTGACTTAGTCTGCTTTGTACTGCTGTAACAGAATACCACAGACTGGGGGATGTGTGATGACTAGAGATTTATTGGTTCACTGATGTGGAGGCTAGGAATTTAATATTGAACTACCAGCATCTGGTGAGGCCATTCTTGCTATGTCATCCTGTGGTGGAAGGTGGATTGAGATTTACATAGATGCTTGTATTCCCAGATAGAACTTCCAATAATTCCTCATGGCATAGAAGTTTACTTTTCAATTTAGTACTGCTACAGAGATAACTAAATGACTATAGAGGTTTTTTAAAAGGTAAAGTAAATCACTAACATTTCAGTACTGTATATAATATACATATATGCAATATGTATTATTTTTCCTAAAAGTTCATTTTATTAAGTTCCCATAGACAGTTTCATTCTGAAAGAGACTTAAGTTCAAAATGTAAAACCATAATAAACAACCAAGCACTGTATTCTAAAATTCTCAGATTGCTAATTGTCTCTAAGTTTTGAATAGTAGTCACTAAAGCATGCTATCAAGGATTACTTTTAGCAAAAATAACAGCTGGCTTTGAAATTAATTTGAAAGTGAATATAATCTATAACAGGCACATATACATGAGGTGAAGTAATTCCTGGCACCCATCAACTGATACACTACCTTCAAGTTTAGGGCAAATCATTTAGCATTCAGGAAAATTACACATAAGATTGTATTTTATGATTTTCCCCCCTGGAAGTGTATGAAAAAGCATTAGAAGCGTGTTATGCACCTGTAAGACCTAGCATTATGGTAAGTAACTAGGGAATATCCACAACACTAGAAAGGAGTCTGGACAATGAGTCAGGCAGTGAACAGCTGGTGGAGAAATCAGATGGAGAATGAGGGTAATCTGTGAAAGGTATTTTAGTTCACTCTAAACATTTTGCAAGCACTGGGTGAAGATGCTAGACCTCTGGGCCTCACAACCAAAGCCCAGACTTATCGCAGGCTAGAGAAATGTTTTACAGGAAGTATATAGCCTGAGACAAAAAATTATCCGTTAAACAGCATATGAGGAACATTATTTCTAAATCTGGGATTGTTTCTGAATCACCCACAAGGAGTCAGTCTACATACAAATTGGCCCAGGTTTCTAGAGAGGTTGGCCTCTTGGGTGCTCTGTATTTCCACTCTTAGCAACAAGTGCATCACTAGAGAAATAAAGAGTGTTTTTTTTTAAGTATTAAGAAAGTGCTGATCAGGAAAGAGCTTTTGCCTATCCTTTAAAACACAAAATAAGAGTATTTTGGTGAGTAACTGAGAACTTGATCCAGAAAAGGAATGTTTCAGGTTTGTGAAGCTGAGATGCAAGTTTGCTTTCCTTCACCCCCAAATCTTCTGTTTTCTTTTTCTTTTTCTTCAAATCTTTGTGTTGCTCATAGACAAGAAAGGGGCGGGGGTGAATTAAGATGAATCACTTCTCATACCAACAAAGAAAGAAGCTCAATGAGCATAAACCACAGTAAAAAGGAGGGGCGAGGAGGGAAAGAGTAGCATAGGAAAGAAAAACACTAAAACACAGATACTGGAACAAGCTCAGAGCGTGGGTCAAATGAAAACCCACCAGTGCAAATGGCAAAGAATCAAAGGTGTTAGGGTGTGTGGGTGGAAGGTCCTGCCTCTGCTCTGAGACATTCCATGGTGGAGAAATTCTACTGGAATAGGCACTGGGCACCTGTTGCTTTAAGATCAGAGCCTTAGAAAAGAAGCCATAAGAGGCTCAGGGAGCAGGGAGAGAGCAAAGAGGCAGCTGTCTCAGAGTAAGGGACAAGCTGAGCTTCCAGTTAGAGGTCTGGATGTCATTGCTCTGCTCACTAGCTTCAACTTGACCCTGATCTCAGGCTCATCACCTGTTTGAAAATCAACTGAAACATGAAAAAGCTCTTGATTCCAGTAAAAGGCAAGGCAGAGGAAGCTGGGATCTGTTACTAACTGCGAGGATCACTCCTCCTCCAGGGTGTGTTCTGGCCCAAGCCAGGGGCCTCATCGTCTCCTTTTGCCAGTGGCCAGAAGACTTGGTCTGCAACTGTTTTGCTCTCTGTTGGGGAAAGGGAATTGGAGTGTCTTTATCATCCAACTCTCCTTTGGTCCTAAGTAAGGCTGACAAAGGTCAAAAGCCACGGGAACTTAAACTTCACAAGAGCAACAGCAAAACTTGCTGACATGATGAAGTCCATCCTGCCACAGACTTGGCTGTTGTTTAGGTGGTATTCTTTGGCACTGCCAGCACAGAAGTAGATCTAGCTAAGCTCCATGATGACACTGTCTGAATTGTCACTCTGAAATGTATGCCCAGATTCTTAAATGGAATGAACCCTCTGCCCACCCCCATCTCTTTGGACCTGTAATCTAAACATTGCCTGTTCTGTGAATACTCTGAAGTAAAAATAAAACAGATAATTGGGCTATGAGAGAGTAGAAAAATAACCGTGAACAGCAAGTCGAGCTCGTGTGTTCACTTTAACTTTGCTTGCAGGAGAGAATATGCTTGTTAATTCATGAATACAGCGATACTGCTCCAAGATAGCCACTTCCTGACTCTGTCAGGGAAGGGGACCAAGCAGTGGAAGGAGTTGAGGACTACTACAGGACCAGGACCAGGACCAGGTGGTCTTTAGGGATCCTTGTTGGCCTGAGTGTCTGTGAAGCCAGCGTGTAATATTGTCACAATACTGAACGATCTTCCCCATTCTCTCCAATAGCTGCACAGCTAAGGAGGGATGAAAAGTACAAAAGGGATGGAGAAAAAGTGTCCAAAGAGTTGGTGTCTGGACTTCCAAAGCGCCCTTCCATCATCCCATCCTATTCTCTGCAAAGACTTTTGTCTCCTCCTGTAACTCTTATTTTCTAAACTATGTCTGATTTATTAGAGCAAAACAAAACAAAACAAAACAAAAAAACATTAGCCAGGTCAGGTGGCACACACCTCTAATCCCAGTTTGAAAGACTGAGACAAGAGGATCAAAGGTTCAAAGCCTGCCTCAGCAACTTAGCAAGACCCTGTTTCCAAATAAAAAATAAAATAGGACTGGGAGTATAACATGGAGGTAGAATACACCTGGGTTCAGTCCCCAGCACCAAAAAAACAACCAAACCAAACCAAAACACTATCTTAAGAACATAATATTGAATAGAAAAAATGTACAAAAGAAGTAGAACAGAATAAAGCATAAATAAAGAATAAAATATTCAAAACTATGATATCCACTCATTCTATGTACTATAGAATGAGTATTGTAGTATGAGCTAGAAAATACATGGTAAGGATCTATATCAGCATCATAATAAAAGTAGCATCCACCTCTACCTACCTTGATGGAGAACCTATCACACATCAGCTAGGTGCTATTCTCTATGCTCACTAAGGCCTATAGAGGGAAAAGAAAAAAGGGATTGTTTGGTGGTGTGGTGGGGGGAGGAGGATGGCTCTGTCTTTGAAATGAATATAGCAAAGCGGCAAAATGTTAAGTTCAAAATTAGGGTGGAGTGTCACTTATTTTTGGCATTTAGTATATTTGAAATATTTCATAATTTTTAAAATTAGAGCATGAAAAATAAATGGAATAATAAAAGAAGAAAGACACAGACTTTTAACAAGAAAGCATCTCCCTGCCAAGGAATATACCTTGCCTTCTCAGTTCGCATTGATGGAGTCCCCACCCTTACACCCCAGAACTTTAAATGTTAGTTCCCCCTTGGTTCTATTGGAGATCCCCAAGTGACCACATCTGGTCCTTGCCCTTATTTTCACTGCTCTGGGTCCCTCCAGGTCTATCTCCAGGCCTCACGCTCTCCTGCATACCAGGGCCTGCCTTATTTATCCACATTGACATCCAAAGCAAGATCAAACTCCACCAGTTCAAAGTAGAATGCCGACTTTCCCACACAACTACTTCTTCCACAATATTCACCATCACAGCTACTAGATCACCTGTAGAGTAAAACCAAAAAACAGTGATTTTGCTCTTTCTCACTTCCCTTCCTTCTCTCACATTCTACAACTAAGCTGTCATTCAGCACATCCTGCTGGCTCTGATTCCAGAGTCCAGGTCTGTGCCCCACCCCTGCCATACCCCAGCCCTCTCAAATCATCTTAGGCCTGCTGCATTGACCATGGTAATTGAGCACTTGCCCTGAATCCACACTTGGGCCACCAACATCCTTTCTCCAAATGGCTTCTTGAAAACATGAACTCTGCCCCTCCAGGCTGTCCAAGGGCTTCACTGCATGTAGAGGATGTGGACGTCCTCTCAGCAATCTACAGAGGGCACACCAACAGGCTGGGCTCCCCTGTGCCTACACTTTCCCTGTACTAGTGATAAAAGCCTTCTGAGTAACCACTTCCTGTTCATTAACCATTCTTCCCTCTGCCTGGATGCCTCTTTACCTAGATGTTTCTGTGGTTCTCTCTCCCTCTCTTCATTTATGCCCCTGCTCAAATCTCATCTTCATTGACCATCTCATGTATCATACCAGCCCTGTGACTATCTTTTCCCCACCCAAATTGGTTTTTCTAGGACAGAATTTGGCCCACATTGGATGCCACATCTGTTGAATGACAAATTAATACTTATTGACTAGCTATTTGCAGGCATTCACACATATATCAGCTTACCACCAATAAAATCCCTTGGAGGGTACCACTGAAGACAGAAACTCAGAGAGGGTGCACAGGCTCTCACTGGTGTGGATTCTGAGTGTGGAATTCAAATCCATTGATTTTTTTTTTTATTCTGATCTTTCCCTATACCACACTGCATATTTTTTTGTTTTGTTTTGTTTTGTTTTTTCTTGGTACTGGGGATTGAACTCAGGGGCATCGTACCTCCAAGTTACACCCCCAGCCCTATTTTTCATTCTTTATTTTGAGACAGGGTCTCACTAAGTTTCGGAGTGCCTCACTATGTAGCTGAGGCTGGCCCTGAACCTGGATCCTCCGGTCTCAGCCTCCCAAATGCTGGGATTACAAGCATGCGCCACCACGCACTGCATGTTTTAAAAGAGGAAACTGAGGAAAAGCAACATTCCTATCTGCTCTGCATTCCCAAGGATCATGCTGGTCACCTTTACATAATTACATTGATCTCCACATGCAGGGAAGTAAACTCTGTCTCAACTTTAGAGATGAGAAAACTCAACCCTCTAAGAGGTTAAGTATTTAGCTTCAAATGATCATTTCTAATAAGCAATAGAATGTACCCAGGCCTGCCTTGTGTGAGAAACTGTGCTTTCTTAACAACATCCATCCTTTCTGCCTAAAAGTTCATATCAGATTCCTTTAAAAGGCCTGTAACCTGTCAACAGCATGGGCTTACCCAATTTTTGCTGTCTGGTGAATAATTATAACTCTGTCTACTTCCTTCTCTTCACTCTGTCTTCTGCTGCTAGGACCTTCCCTCAGAACTTTCACCTTCTCCTCATTGCTTATGCCTGATGTAGTCTCAAAGGAGCAATAGACTTTGTGGGCCACCCAGAAGTTGGACATAAGAAAACAGGTTAGGTCAGAGAAAGCAAGCCAGAGAACAGCCAGTGCTGGAAGACAGACGGTGCCCAACTTGCAAATGGATTTGTTTTCTAGAATTTCTTTGGAGGGCTGTCAGATGAAACTCTAAGCACATTTTCCCACAGAAACAATATTATCAATGATGGATAGGATCTGAGGGTCATCCATGAAGTCCTGTGTAATGCAGATGCCCTACCAAGATATTAATAGGTGTTCCCTAGAATTCTTGAACCTTGTTCTAGCAAGTTAGCATCAGCCACATGGATTCCGGGGGAAAATACAATTTTTGAATTTCAACTGGGGGCAACAAGAACACTTCTGCTCGCATTTTTTACCTCCACCTCCTATCTTTGAGAGATTCTCCTTACCATTCACTCCTACTGCAGCCCAAACTCAACAGGACCAGTTACAGACTTTTAGAATAGTGGTGATGGTGGTGGTGGTGGTGGTGGGTTCCTGAGGATTTTTTTTTTTTTTTGTATTGGGAATTGCACCCAAGGGGCATTCTAATTCTGAGCTATACTCTCAGTCTCATTTTTTTTTTTTTCATTTGGAAACAGTCTTGCTAGTTTGCTGAGAGTCTTGATACATTGCTGAGACTATCTTTGAAAAGGTGATCCTCCTGTCTCAGGCTCCCTGGGATGACAGGTATGTGCCACCACATCTTACTTCCTGGGAATTTTAAGCATTGCACTCAGCTTCCTGTGAATTTTAAGAAAGGAATTGTATAAGGCCCTCAGACTGGCAAGAAGAGTTAAAGAGGTTCCCACAGACTAGCAGTCCTCTGGTAGGACAATAGCTGTGCTTAGAACATGCATGTAATAGTGACTCTAGTTTGGGCAAAGACACATGTTAGGGGTCTTGTGGGATGCAACACATTAATCTGAGAAGGCAGAGTAATGAAAAGATATAGGCACTAGGGAGCCAGTCACCATAAAGGGGCTACACTTGCAGCAGTATGGCTGTCTCTAGTATCTTTGGTACCTGGTGTCTTTGAAAACACTAATAGGGCACTTTGGAAAATGATGAACTAGGTGGGAATGCAGAATCATGAGAAGAATCTAAAATAGGAATCGAACAACCCTCGTCCTTGCTCTGTTTCCTTATTTGGGGGAATCTAGGCAACAAGTAGCCTCACAAGGCCTTATTTTCCTTTACTGGTAAGTGGAGTAAAATAATTACTCTCCATTCCACAGGGTCATTGTGAACATCTAACATGATATGATGGCAAACACACTCTGTATCCCATTGAATGCTCTTAGTATTATATTTAGAATTGCATAATGGGCCACGTGTTACCTAAAAATTAATATTTTTTTAGTGTTGGACACCAAACAGCCAAGATAGGTACATTTAAGCATTCCTAGTCATGGAGAATTATTTAAAGAGAAATATGATAGACACCATGTACAGACATCAGCCTGGTCCCAGGCCTTCTCATTTCTGGCCACTCCCAGATCTATTCCTCCATGTCTGATGTCTCCAGCCACTCACACACTCTGCCCAATTCTTTGACCACCATCCCTTGCCCATCTTGCAGGTTCTCCATCAAGAATTTAAATGTCCAGCAGACCATTCTTTTTTGTTTTCCCATCAGAGAGGGATGTGATAAATAATATTTTAAAAATCTCCTAATAATCAAATAAATTTTGTTTTAGTTTCAGATTACTGGAGGAAACAATCATTATTCACACTCCAAGTGTAAGCATGCTGAGTGAGATAGGTTGTCTCCCAAGACCCTGAACATCGGAAGAAACATTAAAACCCAGGGAGAGTTTCCTATTTGGAAAGCTTTTTTTTTTTTTCTTTTAAATACCTGCTGTAATATTTCTTCCATGTATGATTTAAAGCTCCGTATGTGTAAAATAAACATTAACTTAACCATCTCCTCTTAAACAATTCTCTTTTCTGGAGGACAAGCCAACCCTACTTAGTGCTTTGTCCACTTTAACATGTCTTCATATGCTTATTAGTTAATTTGCCAGACTCCTGCTCTAAAGTCCCAGACTATACTGCATATTTTGAAAATTGAAGACATGTACACATACCATTTTCAAGTTGGGAGAAACATTAAAAATAATTAAGGTCTTGTAGTATTTCTCTAGAACTTTTTCTTTTAGGTATCTTGGCAAGGCTGCATCATTAATGCATAGCCACCTTCTTGGAGATCAAGTGCTACAAAATCTCTTCTATTTGTTACTAACTGACTGACTCCACAAAAAAATTTGATTGTGAAACATCCCAGCTGGACAGTGGTGAAGGCAGCTTATAGAACATGGAGTTCTCTTCTCCCACAACCAATTCAAAGAGTTTTATTCAAGAAGGGCATTAGGTGAAGGTTTTTGGTTATTATCATCGACTCATTAGAATTCAGTTATCATTATTTTTAAGTCAATAGAACCCCTGGAAATTGTTCTCAGCATTATTTTAATATGAAATGTTAGAGTTGCCCATTGTGGGGTATCAGAACTTTAATTTCATCATCCCTCTTCCAGGGTTAATGAGTTCTCTTTTGTGCTATGAAAGCCTTCCTACTCACTTTAGACAAACAAAATTCAGTGTCAGCTTTTAGCTTTCCTTTTTGCAGTGTTGGGGATTAAACCCATGATCTTGAACCTGCTAAGCAAATTCTCTATCATTGAGTTAAATCCATAGCCTCTTATTTCCCATTTTCTTGAAATTAGATGTTAGATCTGAAATGATTGGTAATACCAAATGGAAATCATTAATCAAGAATAAGGCATTGCTTTTAAGGTGGCTTTTTTTATTTTTATAGGTTGTTAAACTTTTTGAGATAATTGTACATTTACATGGAATTGTAAGAAATAACCCCTTTATCCAAGTTTCCCCCGTGTAAAACTTGATTTAACTGTAATGCAATTTCACAGTGAGAATATTGATATTGGTACAATCCATTGACCTTATGCAGATTTTCCAGTTCCATCTGATGTGTGTATGTGACTCATTTGTGTGCTTGTCTGTTTAATACTATGTAATTTTATCTCATATTGTAGATTCTGTGAGTACAGAAGAGTTTCATCACAAGAGTCTCTCATGCTGCCTTTTAAGAGGCACTGATACTTTCCTCCCTCCTCAATTCTGTAATTTCTATTAGCCACTAATTGTTCTCTATCTCTATAATTTGTTGATCATACAAATGGATTCATATAGCATATAATTTTGTCACTTTGACTTTTATCACTTAGCATATTTTCTTCAAGGTACATCCAAGTTGTTGCTTTTATCAATATTTCATTCCATTCATGTGTTTTAATATATTTTTTTGATATGTTGTAATTACACATCATAATGAGGTTCAGAGTGATGGAATCATACATGCACATGGCACTTGATGTGTTTATGTCATTTATTTTATTGCTGAATACTTTGTCATGGTATGGGTATAAAACATTTGTTTAACTATTCATCTAGTGAAAGATATTTGAGTTGTTTCCAGCTTTTACTATTACAAATAAATATACTATGACCATTTGTGAACAGATTTCTGGGGAGTTTAAGTTTTGATTCATGTGAGATAAATGTCCAGGAGTACAATTGGTGTGTAATATGATACCTAGACACCCAAGATATTTTCCTGTTTTTATTCTATAGTTTTATAGTCTACAGCTTACATTTAATTCTGTGATCCCTTTTGATCTACTTTTTAATAGAATGTGAGACTTAGGTTGAGATCAACTGCCTGTGTATGGTCATTTGCTCCAGCACTATTGGTTGAAATGGCTATCTTTCCTCTATTTAATTGCTTTTGCTCCTTTGCCACATAGGAGTTAAGCATATTAATGAGGTTTATTTCTGGATTCTCTATTTATGTTCCATTGATTTATTTTTTCATCCCTTGACTGGTACCACAGTCTATTGATTAATGTTGATCTAGTAATATTTAAAGTAGAATAAGCTGGGCCTGGTGGCACACACCTATAATCCTAGTACTTAAGATAGAAGGATTGCAGATTCAAGGCCAGCCTCAGCTTAGTAAGATCTTGTTTCAAAATTAAAATAGGGCTATGGGTGTATCTCATAGTTAGAATATCCCTGGGATCAAGCCCTGACACCAAAAAAAAAAAAAAAAAAAAAAAAAAAGTAAATAAAAATAAAGTGGACTAGTGGGAGACTGATCCTTCCCACTTTATTCTTTTTCAAGACTATTCTAACTACTCTGTATCCCTTTTCTCTCCATATAAAATTGAAACTAAGCCTATCTGTCTACAGAAAAAAAAAAAAAAAAAAAAAAAAAACCTTCGGGAATTCTGGTAGAAATTTCATTGAACACGTACATCAATTTGAGGAAAATTAACACCATTAATGTATTTTGTTCAATTTATAAACCCGAACATCTCTTTACTTGAGTATTCAATGATATGCTTCATCCGCATTTTGTAATTTTCAACATACTTAACTGGCAAAAGTTCTGTTTATATATATTTTATTTTCCTTGGGGCATTTGGACATAGCATTGTGTTTTAATTAGTTGACCCATTTTCATTATTAGAACCTAAAATATATTACATTTTGTATGTTTATCTTATATCTTGAGACCTCCCTTGCTGAACTCACTTATTATCTAGAAGTTTATTTCTGGGTATTTTGTTGTTGTTTGTAGATTAATTAGAATTTTCTACATAGACAACTATTCCATCTGCAAATACAATTTATTTTTTTCCCTTCTAACTATATGCCTTTTACTTATTTTCTTGCCTTATCATACTGGCTAGAACTTATAGTAATTTTTTGAATAAGAGTATTTAAGAAGGTTATGCTTGTCTTGCTCCTAATCTTAGAGTGAAAGTATTTTGTCTTTTATCATAAAGTAGGATGATAGCTGTTGGATTTTGTAAATGCTTTTTTGATTTTTATCAAATTGATAAAGCATCCTCTTTCCTACTTTCCTACTTTGCTGAGGGTTTTTTTTTTTCCCTCCACAATTATGTATTGGATTTTGTCTAATTCTTTTTCTGCATCAAGTGATATGATTGCAAGATTTTTCTTCTGTAGCTTATTGATACAGCAGATTGCATTAAATGGTTTTAAACATTGCATTAACCTTGCATAACACAGATAAGTTTCAGTTGATTGTAGTTTGTACTTCTTTTTTACATAATTATTATTCATGTAATAAAACTTTCCAAGGATAGAATGGCAGCTCCCAAGCAGGTCACAGAATGACTCAAGAGAGCAGGGAAAGGACACTGGCTTGTGGTTTTGTTTTGTCTCAGCTGAACTCCCTTATAATTTGTTGATGCCACCTCACAGTTTAACTATATTTGTAGATAGACCCTTTGAAGATGTAATTAAGTTAAAGTGGGGTCATCAGGGTGGCCTCTAGTCCAATATAACTGACAAATATCCTAATTTCCTTATAAGAAGAGGAAATTTCTGACATATATCCTAATTTCCTTATAAGAAGAGGAAATTAGGATATAGGCAGATACAGAAGGAAGACCAAAGTTGATGTAGGGAGAAAATTGCTATCTACAAGTTAAGGAGGAAGTCTCAGAAGAAGTCCCTCCTGCCAACACTTTGGAATTCTAGACTCTCAACACCTGCTGGCGAGGGTGTGGAGAAGTGGGAACCCTAATACATTGTTGGTGGGATTGCAAACTTGTGCAACCACTGTGGAAAACAGTATGGAGGATCCTCAGACGAATGGGAGTGAACCTACCATATGACCCAGCAATACCACTACTGGGTATATACCCACCAGAATGGAAACCAAACTATCAGACCGATGCATGC
>PVLC010005471.1:0-76109 GCA_004027655.1 Graphiurus murinus
ATGCTGTTTCAAAATTAAAAATTAAAAGGTCTGGGAGTATAGCTTAGAGGTAGAACCCACCCTGGGTTCAATCCCCTGTACCGCAAAACAAAACACTGTTGTTTGGACTAAAAGATAACTTCACTAAAACATAAAAATAAGTAGACATTTTCAATATTTAATACATAAGGTATTAGTTATATTATGAAAGACCAGAGCAAATTATTTTATATATTTATACCTGTATAGAATTATGAATAAAAATTACTAGGGATCTTGAAAAGAAAATAGGAGTATGTCTTTTCCTTCCTAGTGCTTCTAGTGGCTCTCTAGGCTATCTAAAAGCAAAGCCAGGCTTCCTAATAGGGCCTCCAGTCTCAGCTCCTCCAGCCCTTGGCCTGACCCTGGCTCCCAGGTATTCCTGCCACACTTCTTCCTTTCAGCACCTAGGACGGGCCAGATTCCTTTCCTTAGCATCTTCAAGTAAGCTCCTCCTTTAGTCTCTTAACACTCTTCCTTTTTCTTTTTCTTGGCTGGTCCCTTTTCTAACTCCTTTCCTAAATTGGAAGGCTTTCATTGAGGCAAACACAAATGGGCTTCCTCCTACCTGTCCATTCCTCATTCTTCGTATTCATGGCACTTTAGCCTGATTTTGGAGGAGAAATTTTTGGAAGAGTCACTCGAGATGCTTAGAGAACAAAGTCCAGTCAGTTAAGTAACATTATAGAAGTCTTACTTCCTGTTTGTTTTGTGCATCCTTTGCTTTCTTAAGCTATTTACTTTGAGGGAGAAGAAAAAAAAAAAAACAGTCTCTTTTTGAGAATATCCAACACTGGTGATTTACAGTGTCCATGACTGAAATGAGTGCATGCGATGGAAAATGTAAAGAAATACATTTCAGAGATAACCAAATAAACAGTGGAAGGGACATTGAGAAGATTTGGAATCAGATGACTATCCTACTGTTTATTTACAATATGTTGGATGTATACTTAAATGCTTTCTGATAAGAGTATACCAAAGCCTTGCAGTGCAGTATTTTCCATGGCATGACTCTGGGCAAATGAAGTTGAAATTGCAGTGTACTTCGCAGAGGTTCTGAGCTATTGGTCATATACAGTTTCCATGTTGCTCAAAACCAAGGCGTATATACACACATATATCAAAAAAGTCAGTGTGATACTTGAATGCAAGTACTAGTGCTGTACAGAGAAGATAAAGGTGTCCAAAAACATAAGTATGATCACAATCTTTCTTTTCTCTTAAAAAGTAATATTCCAGAAACAATCAATGTAGCCAGAATGTGAGGTCTATCATCTCAGTTCTTTCTTCTCCCACTCCTATCTTCCTATGAAACCTAGAGATGAAAACATCTCATTGCTACTATAACAGAGATCTTTTTTTAGGATCAATTCAGGAAATTCAGTGAGCATTCATTCAAATAATATTTTAAGCACCTTTCATGGCTCTGGGAATATGACAAATTTTTTGAAACACTTATATTCTGATTAGAGAACCTAATAAATAAAAGTAACCAAGTAAAATTTTATTTTAAAAAAATTATATGTGTGCTACTGAAGAAACAGAGGGATAGGATAGAGAACAATATGTTAAATTTACAGAGTCATGAAGGGGCATAAAAGTAGTGTGTTAGTTATAGATTTATTGCCTCTTAGGTCTGACTGCACCTTTCAATATATGTTCTGCAGTAAACAAAAGAATTGCTTAAAGCAAATGCCTTCAGAATGAGCATGATGTTAAACTCAGTCAGTAATGGTTGCTGGGAGGACATTATAGAAAGAGGAGGCTTCCTCTCATTTCTAGGGTGTTGATAGGGGATGGAGAGTTGGTTCATGGTGGGAATGTATGGGTGAACCATAGGAACCCTGGCTAAGGGCCCAGAGTTCTGTTCATCTGTGACCTTACAACCTCGGCCTGGCAACACTCTTGCCTGGGCTCTCTGGACCAGATCCCCTGCCCCCTCACTGAGTCTGCAAGTGCAGCTGCCATTGTCCCAAAGTGTCCGAGAGGTCAGTCTTTCTGCCCATCTTCTACCCATCTCCCATGGCCCTCGGGCTTTGAGTTCTTCTATCCCTGTGGCTGCCAAACTACTAGTCCTAGTGCATACTGGCTACTCATTGCTGATCACAGGCTACCTCTCCCGTTCCCCAGAGGATGGCCAATCTTTACCTGGCTACTCCACACTAGCTCCGGTCTAGTAATACAAGAACTTCTTTGCTATCTGGCAGCTCAGCTATACTTCTAATGAGGTCTGAACTACTCTCAATTCTTTCCTTCTTCAAGTATTCCCCCCAGCCCTAAAGTGACATGTAGAGTTTTCTTATGTCAAGTGTGTGTGTGTGTGTTATTGGGAATTGAACCCCTGAGCTATACCTCCAGCCGTATCTTTTTTTTGAAACAGGGTCTCACTAAGTTGCTGAGGCAGGCCTTAACCTGAGATTTTCTGTTTCAGCCTCCCAAGTCTTGGATGACCAGCACACACCATCATGACTGGCTTACTGTAGGTATTCTTTTATTATAGTTAATTGTTCTTTATCTTAAGCTACCTATGTTTAAACTAGTGCATGTTTTCTATCATGAATGCACCCAGATTGCTTTAGGAGACATTTCTGAGAATAAAACATGAGAAGCAGTTCACCATATGGAAAATACTTGGGGCAGATTCTAACATGCAGGAAGATTCTTAAGCAGAGAAGACTCTAGTGTGTGGGAAATGACAAGGGTTCAATGTGCCCCATGAAGGATGTTGAATTATTAGAAAATTGAAAGAAGTGGTGTTGGAGAGAGGATAGGTCACAGAGAGAAATTTAGTTGCAAATTTTTATATTGATGCATCGTAATTGTACATGATAGAGTCACAGTGATATTTTCACATATGCAAAACACATTGCTTAGTCTGTTTCCCACCACCCCAAACCTCCCTTTCCCTCCTTCCCCACTCCCCTTCTAATACTCAATGGTCCCTCTCCTCATTGCCATGAGGTCCTTTTCTTTCCTTTTTCTCCCTAGCTTCCACATATGAGAGAAAACATATGGCCCTTGATTTTTCTGTGCCTAGCTGATCTCACTTAGCATGATGTCCACTGGTGCCATCCATTTTCTTGCAAATGACATAATTTTGTTGTTCTTTATGACTGAATAAACTCTGTTGTGTGAAATTTAGTACAATTCTAAATGCGGTGGGAAATGTACAAATAGAGACATGTGATAATACTTGAATTAGAAGAAAACCCAGCTGTACCAGGCAGCAGAAATGAGCGTGGAGGTTGGTTTGAAGGTTACTGTGTTCATTCCAGTAAGTAGTGATGGCACCTGGCCCTCATCGTAGAAGCTCTACAGATGGAGAACCATGGGGAGAATCAAGGTGAACCTGGATGAGACTTTCTCTAAAGAGCACCCGTTGCTCAACAAACAGCAGAATCATTTCTCCCTGCTTATCCCAAACCACTCAGCCCAACACTGGCCAAGCACCTCCTTTTATACAGAACTGTGCACAGTTTGCTCTAGGTAAGCCATGACTTACAGGCCACCATTAATCTAATTTCTGAATCATTCCAACCCCTCTCAAAACTCCCATTCTACCATCTGATTCAAAGATTGTGCATATTTTCTCCATCTCCCAAACTGTCCTTGTTAATTTGTTCATAGATTTAAAAGGCTGGCTTTTTCCTTAATTTCCAAGAATGAAACTTCAGGATTTGGAGTTCCTGATGAGAACACATTCTGTGGGACCTTGACAGTTTTCTTGTGCAGTAAAATGCACCAGTGAATCTACCATGGGCAAAAGCCATATCATTCAGGAGCACATCCTGACGACATGCTCAGGAGTGTTCGTCATAACGTATCACCAGATACATTTTATAGGTATCATCTCATTCCATAACACAATTTTGGAGCTCGGAGATTTTGATCAAATCCAGAGGGCAAGAAGCTGCAGCCAAAGGTTAAATATCTATACACGGTCACAGAGCTCAAGAACTCAGGTCTCCAACAGGCAGTGTGGTATACCACTGTTCTGCCTTTTCCTGGAAGATTTATGTTACAGTGAAGCATAGGTCGACTTCTCCTGTTTGATAGAGACTCTGACACAGTGCCTGTCTGGATGATGTCCCAGTGTTCTCTTCAAATGGGAGAAGGCAGGACAGCCAACCTACACAAGTCCCTTTTCTACCCTCGAGAGAGTTGACCACTCCTAAGACAAACGAAGAGTGCGGAAACCTGGAGTGTGTGGAACAGGAACACGAAGACTTCTCTTTTCAAAACTTCCAGAGAAGGACATTGCAGCACAGACATGCCCTGGCAATCCTGTCAATGTACAGCTTCTAATTCTCTAGATCAGCGTTGGTGCCCAAGAGTCAGAGCTCCTAACAAGCTCCCAAGTGATGCTTCTGCTGTTGGACTGTAAATCCTCCATAGAGTAGGTGGGGCACAGATTGAGACCCTCAAAATCGATGCCCGAGGGTGCCCTCTACCGGCAGCAGCTGTGCACGCTGCATCTCCATTCCCTTTTGGCAAGCCATCACTTAGAAACTATGCTTATGGATTAGACTTCTTCTCTCACCTGATGGTTAATTTCTTACATCTATTTAGCTCAGCTACGATGCCCAGGGGTTGGATCAAACACCGATCTAGATGTTGCCATGAAGGTATTTTTAGATATACTTTATATTTAAACCAGTAGATTTGTAATAAAGCACATTACCTTCCAAAATGTGGATGAGCCTCATCCAATCAGTTGATGGGTTTTGAAAAAATGACTGAAGTCCCCAGAAGAGGAAAACATTGGCATAATTCCTAGCCTATGGGCAAATCCTGATTTCTAGTCCCCATAATGGCATGAGTCAATTGCTTAAAATAAACCTAGATAGATAGATAGAGAAATAGAGATATCTATCTACCCATGTCCATATCACTTATCTGTGTGTGTGTGTGTGTGTGCGTGTGTGTGTGTGTGCACATATTTTGTTTCTCTGGTGAGCCCTGACGAATCATGACTACAGAATGGCAATTTCTCAGCATCAAATCTTCTCTTCTCAAGTGTTGACAAGTATAAAAAGTAATCATTAAAATATTGATGATTGATTAATTTATCAAATATATTTAAGCATTATTCTGTGCCAGGAGGCTGTCTTTTAGTCCTGAGTCAAAATCCTTGCCCTCATGCACTATTCTTGTGAGGAGAATAGATAAGAATTAGGATACAAATATTATAAATCAGAAAACAGTGAATGTCACGCAGAAAAATAAGGAAAGATGAAAGTAGATGGTAAAGAGCTCTCAGAAAAGGTAGTATCTAAATAATATTTGAACAGATACTCTCTACACTAATGCATGTTTACCAGACCAACAAATATCTTAAAGTATTCACCATGTTCAACGTGACTTTCTAGATGCTAGGAATAAAAAAGATAAATAACTTCCAACTTTAAGGTATGCATGTAAGTTGAAATTTATGCCCTCAGAAAAGAGAGTGATGTATAAAAAATTATAGCAGATAGGGTAGCCTGAACTATAAAAAATGGCCAGAGGATAACATTTAGATTGGATAAATCCTTTAAACCAGATGAGTAATGACAGAAATATATTGTGTATGCTGGGATTTAAACCTTAAAATAAGTTGTTTTTTGGGTATACTAAATGACCTAATTTATTTTGCTTTCAGCAGTATTTCTTTGAAGCTCTAATTTCTGCTCTCATATAACAAATGCTATCTCACTATTGATCCTTCCAACTTTCAAGTCTCAACATTTGTTCTCCTGTTGTTGCTTTATGACTGGTAGCTATTAGGGCTGTCATTACACAGTTCCACTCTGATACCCATATGAAGTGCAGTACATAAAAGAGAGCATTGTTCCAGGGGGTAGAGTTAATGCTGCTTGGCCCAAAGTGTAATCTTCTCTACTTACCACAACCTACTTATTAAGTCTATATAACAAGATTTGTGTGTTTTTTGTTTTGTTTTTATTTTTAAGATTGGAATTTGATGTTTATATTAAATAAATAACATAAAGTTAATGGAAAAAATATAAAGATAGGTAATAATATACTACTGAGAATACTGTAATAAGAATGTAAGTCTTAAAAAGAAATGCCCAATGGGGAAGAGGTATTACTTTATACCAAAAAAAAAGAATATAAGTCTTAAATATAAGGTTTGGTGGATTTTAAAGTTTGGAAGTGAATGGGCTTTGTACATAGCATAGAGTTCTTTGACAACCTTCTTCAAGAGACCTGTTTTGAGAGTGGTGGGAGAAAGCTTATGTTTGTCAAGCTATTTATACATTTTCTCGCCAATCTTCACGTTGTCATACAAATGCGAGGACCTGGATCTATCTAAACACTGGCCTACTATAAATTCTGTGTTCTTCCTGTATACCATATGATTTCTCCTAATTTGTACAAGAGACATAGTTGGCTTCCTATGTCTGCTCTACTTCTCCTAAAATCAAGACAGAGGACTTTTACAAAATGCATACCTCATCACGCGACCCCCTGTGCCTAGTATTTAAACATTCCTTTGCTTTCCACTGCCCTAAAGTTAAAAAGAAAACTCCATAGCATGATCCATACAGGCCTATGCTCTCTGTTCCCAATATTCCCTCATCTTATGCCCTCCCACACAGTTTCCACTTTAACCTCACATTGGCCATTTTTGAACCATCCCTACTGCTACAGGAACTTTGCACATTCCAGATTGTTTAGCAAAAAATTAAATTATTCTCTTGTCTCTTAATCTCATTAACATTCTTCAGATCCTAGTACAGCCATCACTTCATCAGGGCAGGCAGGTGATGTGGAAAGGAGCTGTTTTCCATGGGTGGGACACCAATCTACATTTCCACAAACAGGGTACAAGGTCTCCTTTTTCCTCATCCTCACTAGCATTTGTTGGCCTTTGCTGTTTTGATAAAAGAGATCCTAACAGATGTGATTTCTCATGGTGGTTTATTTGCATTTTCCTGAGGATTGGAGATTTTGAGCAACTTTCTGTTTAACTGTCAGCCATTCATATGTCTATTCTTGCCCTTTACCTATTTTAAATGTAGTTATTTGTTATGCTTTTTTGTTTGTTGCTGTTGAGTTGTGAGAGCTCCTTATACATTTTGGGTATTTGTCCTAGTATAGGACAAATCTATATATCTAGTATAGATATATGGCTTTTTGATATTTATTTCTCATTCTTTTCATTTTGTTGACTATTTCCTTTGCTGTGTAGAAGTTTTTTAGTTTGATGAAATGCTACTTTACTATTTTGCTTTTGTTGCCTATGATTTTGGTATCATATCTAAGAAATCAGTGTCAAGGTCAAGGCCCATGTTTATTCTTCTAGAAATGTTATAGTTTCAGGTCTTATGGATAAGTTTTTAATTCATTTTGAATTGACCCTTGTGTGGAATGTGAGATGAAGGTCCACTCTGATTCTTTTTCATGTGGATATCCAATTGTCACCACGAATTGAAGACATTCTGTTTTCCCTGTATGTATTCTTGGAACTTCTGTCAACATACAAATGACTGTCCCCATATGGGTTTATTTCTGGGCTCTCTAGTCTGTTACATTGGCTTTTAGTCTGCTTTAATGCTAGTACCAGACTGTTTTGATTGTTGTATCGTTGTAATAAATTGTAAAATCAGGAATTGTGGTGTCTTCAGGTTTGTTCTTGCTCATAGTCAGTTAGCACTTCGGGTGTCTTTGTGGCTTCAGATGAATTTTAGGATTACTTTTCTACTTCTGTTGTTAGAATTTTGATAGGGGTTTCATTAAATCTGTAGCATGTTGGGTAATATGGATATTATAATAATGTCAATTTATCTCATACATGAACATCAGATCCCTTTCCATTTCTTTGTATCTAACTTCTTTCATCAGTGTCCTTTAAGAATATTCTAACTGGAGAAGTAGTGGTTAAGCAGATTTATGAGGTTCTATATTTCATTCAATGTAAAGCACCATGGACAAGACAATAGGACACAATATTTTTTTGTATCACAAACTATAATAATAGATTGATTGTTGCTTGTTGTGATGCATCCTGATTACAAAGATGTTAAAGTATAAAATACACATGTACAGTTGATGAAATATACTACTTCTAGGTTTCAACCATACAGAGGAAACAAGAATGAAATAAGTCAAGAATTAGGCTTCTAGGTTTAGTGATGAAATGGAAATTGATGCAGCCAAATTAAGCAAAGAATATAGGATGAGATTTCATTTAGGGTAGAGATTGTGAATTTCTCTTTGGACTTGAGTTTGAGGTGCTTGTGGGATATGTGCAGTGGAAGATACATAACCTGCAGTCCAGATAAAAGTTTGAGCTTAAGATGGAGATTTGAGATTCATCCACGTATCGATCAAATATGCTTGAAGTCATGAGATGAAATCACACAGGAAGAAATGTAATACTTCCCTGAGCTCACTTTAGGGCCAAACTTGGCAACAGATAAAAAAGAAAAAGAATGAAAAGGAAAGAAAAAGAAAAAGACAAGAAGAGCCAAGTTTGTAAAGTGCCTGGAACAATGAAGAACAGAAAAATTGTAAGAGAGAAAATTATCATCAACGTTCACTAAAGGACTATGCTATAGAGACAGAACTATACTTTGGATTGCATCACTAAGGACCTCAGGTCACTAATGTTGAGAGGGAAACAGGAAGTGGACAAAGTTTTTCAGAAGGCAAATGGTGAAAGCAAATTGTTCTGGTGTGAGAGAATTGGAAGTTACTAAACTGAGGAAAAGGAAGCTGATAGAAAAAGAGGCTTGACAGAGTAGGGGAAATGAAAGAGGGGTTCAGAAAATGGATGAGTGGTTGAGATACAGACAATTTTCTCCCCTAAAACAGAAACAAAGTCTTGCTATATGATATTGTTATTGGGATGGGTTTCTGATTATTAAAAAAAAATCTAACTTAATAAGTGATCTTTCCTATGTTTTTATACATAGGGTTACATTAGCCAAACTCCAAATAGCAAAAGCATAGCAAAGTTAGAGAGACTAACTCTGATAGAGATGGATTAGGCAGATCAACTTTATTGTTCTCGAGAAAATGGATTTTATTGTTTTACAACACCTGTGAACTGTGCACTGTCAAGCCACAACATAAAATAATAACCAGTGTCAAACCTGCAATGGTAGTGAAACAAAATGGCAGCATGGTGAAGAGGTCACTGAAAACGACTCACAACTTCTTATCCTTTTCTTGCCACCTTTTACTCCACTGAGTTTCAGATAAGATAATGTAATGAATAAAATTATTTCACCCCCAGAGAGAGCACTAAGAAATGTTCAGCTGTCGACTAGAGTAATAATGGAGACTTTTTAAATTGTAAAGAGGCAGCTTGATCTTTTGACTTTCTATCATAAAACATGAGTAATGAGAGTTATTCACAAATTCTAAGAATGAAATAATAAAATGAATTTCTTAAATATAGTCAAAAATATTCTAAGATTTAAATGTCTTAATCGTCCATAAAAATGTTACTGGAAATGCATCCTCTTGAATTCTTGAAGACAGATAGCCATTTTTACATGTTCTGCTCTGTAGAAAGGTAAATTTTTATTTTATACCTGCTGCCAGGTAGTGACTAGAGTTCATATTGGTAGCAGAAACCATTTTGTTTTAAACAAATTCCACTGAATATTAACAAACATATTAAAATGGCAATCTTCCTCTGTCCTTTAAGAAATAATTTCATGATTAAATTATTAGGTAAGATATCTTACTTGCAATAAAGGAATGTATTTACCTGCTATAAAAGTATGTATTGCAGCAATAGGATTTGCTTCCAAAATATTTTGCAAATAATAGCTGAATATTAAATTCAAAAACTTCTACTTAACAAAAGGAAATTATTTTTCTCTGCATATTCAAGAATTGGTTTAAAATGTTCAATTTAAGCCATGTTCTATCTGTAAGCTATAGATATTGGTTAAAGAATCATGGCTGAGGGGCTGAAGATGTAGCTCAGTAATAGAGCACTTGCCTAGTATGTGCAAGGCCCTGGGTTGATCAGCAGCACTGCAAGAGAAGGAGAGAAAGAAAACCATGGTTGAGAAGCTGCATTATTTAGTCTATTGAAGGTGACAGCTGTGTATTATATGAATATGCAGTTACAGACTTTTGAACATTTATTACTTGCTTACTAGTCTATAATGGCTTTGAATAGACCACTTTCTAAGTATATATTTAGTCATTTCAAAAATGCATATTATTATTCAGTAGACTTTGTACCGAAGCATGATAAAAGAGGTGTTGTTTTCTCAGTATTATTCAGGGGCCATGCCAGGTATTCACAAGTGATTCTAAAACATATTATTTACTAGTATGAGGTTGTAGAATTTGTGTGTTTACAAAGTATGCATTGCTGCCCCAATATAAACTCTATATAATTTTTAAGATGTATTTATCTAAGAAAAAGTCTGATTCCTATTTTGTTCAACCTTACTTTTACCTTTGACCTTGACCTAGACTGTCTTCTTAAAAAAACTATAATCTTGACAGCAGCTGATTACTTAATTGCCACCTCATTTCCTGTTGCCCCTTTAACTCTGATCTCAGAAAGATGTCTACACCTGTACTGCCGGCATCTTATTTCCTAGTTCACAGTTAGTTTCCACCTCCTTCTGAAGTCTTGACTTTCAAGTTCCTTGTAGCATTGAACTGATTACAAATATAATGTTCATCAGCATATGTCCTTCAGCTTCTGAACTTATTTTATAAAACTAAGTATTCCTTCTGCACAAGCTCCCTTCTCTCTGTATCATTAATTTTTTATGTTCTTAACAGAGACTGCATTCTCTAACTCATACTGTTAAAGTCATTAGTATCATAGATTTGTGATTAAATAAATAAATGGCTCTAGAAATTTATAAGTATATATAACATCATAGAGTTTTCAAGCTGTACATAAACTTAGAGATCATCTAATGATATTCTTTTGTTTAGAAGATGTGGAAAGAGAAAGAAAAATCAAGTGACCTTGATTCTACTTTTGACAAAAGACAATACCAGGACTAAAATCCAGGCCTCCTTACTACTTTATGATGATGTCTGCTATGGTTCTTTATTTAAAAATTTACATATGCATTACTTTCACATCTGAATTATATATGGCCTAAGATAATTTTGATCCATTCTGATGATGATGATGATGATGATGATGAATGTATATCTGTAGAGAGACAGCAAGCACCTTATCTTTTACATCATTGATGCCTACAAGTGGCGATGTTGTACATATATAGCTATAATAGTACAAACTAGTATTGAATCCCGAAATAAATTATGTTGACATTAGTTATTCCACCAAACTTCCTTTCCACTAATTTTCTATTAATTTTAGTATCAAAACATATACAATTAACTGAAAATCAAATCTTACAGTTACATTTTGACAAATTAATGTTGCTGAGCAAAACAACATAAACACAGTGGTTTAAATTTGTGTTGCTTCCTCACACAAAACCATATAAAACAGCATTTACCAAAGGCAATGGAAATGCATGATTGCCGTGCTCAAGTAAAAGTTTCGGAATTTAAGAAGCACTTAGTTGCTGCATTAGGCCATTTAGGATGTTTCAACGTCTCAATTGACTGTAATTCCAATCTGCTCAAGTGCCCTGTTAATGACCTTGCATCCTCAAGTAAGCAGAGGAATTCAATGTTTATACTTAAAAAAAAAAAAAAAAACTCTACCACAAACAGATTGAAGGACAGGTTCTTTTCATTCTATCTTTACAATGGCAGGAGAGAGTAAATTGTTACCACTACATCAATTGAAAGAGGCTAACCTTTAGTGGCTCTTAATGAAAGCCCTCATTGACAAAACAAAATCAACAGATCCAGGTATAAGGAAGCCACTTAAGTGTTTTCCATTTCTTATTGTCTAACAGTGAGTAATTATATTGGTGAAACCTAAACAAGCAGTGAAATCTACCCACACTTACACTTTAACTTGGGTGCCAGGTAGTAAACAGATAGGTCTCGAGGCTTCCCGGAGAAGTGTCACTCCTGTGTATAAGTATATGCAGATGTCTCTGCAGAGTGGAAAATTTCTAACATCTGGGGATGTTGTTATAAAACATTTCTGTGTTCAATCCCCATGTCTGAAATAATCTTGAAACCCCAAATTTGCAAATGTCTATTTGAGTTAGTAACAAACTAAGAAAGCAGCAGAACTTGTTTAGAGAAAAGAGGTAATGGCTAACGTGAAATTCAATGTAAAAAGTCGTGTTCCAGAGACAAGTTGAGGTGGTGCATTTAATACATACTTTGAACAACAAACTCTAGGCACTTGACATCATCTTTCTTTATAAACATGAAAGGTCATTTTTGTATCTCCTAATATATTTGCTCTTGGATGATTTGTTTCCAGCATTTCTTCTAACTTCCAGTGAAAGTATTTCATTGTATTTTGCACAATGTGATTTTTTTTTTTTTTTTTGCCTTGAAGCAAAGTATCAGTGATAATGACACAAAGTCCTTCCCTGTTTCAGGAAAAATATCAAAGAAGATATATAAAGTTCTATATTTTGTTCATGGCTTTTAGTAATTATAGGAGTGCAATGTACTTATGGTGGAACTCAGATTTGCCTGCAATGTAAGACAATGAAAAAGTCCCAAGAAAGTTTTCCAAGAAATTAGCATTACTCCTGTGAATGAAGTAAACTTTCTTAGGGCATAATGTCAAATAATTGCAAAATTTTCACCTGCTTAGAGGAGGAGAAGGTGATCTATATGGCTGGAAATGGAGGTCAAGAATTGAGTAGAGGAAGATGCTCTAGAGAGAAAGAAAGAAAAAAATGATGTAAAGAGGGAAGTAGATTTAGATCAGACTGAAAAGCGCCTAGCATGGGATTTCTGAGGGTTAGATTTTATCTTGTAAGTTAGAGGGAACCAATGATGGCTTTTCAAGCTGGAGAGTAATTCTTGGCTTTGAATCTTCTGTGTCTCAAATTCCAGCAGTAAATAATAAGTGTCATGAAGAGAGTGTCCCTGTGGAAGTGGATATTATGGTAGCCAGAAGGAGGATTTGAATAAAGTTGGGAGTAATCAAAGAAGGCAGTGGAAGAATATTTAGCAGAAAAAGTTGCTTCTGCAAATTTAATAAAAGTCAATAGGCATGCATTTAAGCAGTAAAAACCAGAGGTGTGTTTGAGTCCTGCAGTGGTACTCTAAAAAGCAGTGTTAAGAGCATGAGATTTATAGTCATCTACTTGAATTCAAATTTCAGCCCTAACACATGCTCCAGATAAATAATGTTGAACAATTAGATTGTCTGGGTTGTAGGCAATAGAAGCAGACTTTGGTTGATTTATGCAAGAGAGAGAAAGAGAGATAGAGAGGGAGGAGGAAGAAGCATGGGAAGGAAAGGGATTTATCCCGGGATGGATAGTAACTAAGAGATTCAAATGGAATCTCTTCCACTGGTGGCAGGAAGCTGGCAACTCTGGTGGATTTATAGCCGGGACTCGTGAACATTGTCCTTATTTGGTGCCATCATCAGTCTCTTTATTATCACTTTCAAAATTGGCATCCAAATATGGAAACAACAGGACCAATGCTCTAAGCAGCTGTTATTATGAGGAGTATTGGAAATGATCCTCGTTAAGGAGGATTGGAATCAGATTATAGGAGGATTTAAATGTTAAACTGGGGATTTTGAACTTTATCTTGTAGATAATACATTGATTTTTATTTTATTTTGATTTGCTTGCTTTTTATACCAAAGTGGAACATATATTCAATATAGCACAGATCATAGGTATACAAGTTAGTAATTTTTCACAAAATAAATATACTTCTACAGTGTGAATAACAAGAAGAGCAGAGCCCAAAATATTCCCCCTTCTACATGGGCAGGTTTAAAGCATGGAAATTCATTTGCAAAAGTACATTTTAATAAAGACATTTCTGTCAGTGAGATGAAAATTAGAAAAGAGTTGAATATATATATATATATTTGACCAAGTGCTGTGGCACACACCAGTAATCCCAGTACTTGACAGGAGGGTCACAGGTTCAAGGCCAGTCTCAGCAACTTAGTGAGACTCTGTTTCAGAATAAAAAAAAAGGGGGGGAGGGGGCTGGAGGAATACCTTGGAGGGAGAATGACCCTGAGTTCAATCCCCAGTACCAAAAAATTAAAATTATATTTGGGTAATACTGTATGAACTACTAGGTAAAGAAAATATAAAATGGCTATTATTGTGAATGATCAAGAATAAGAATGCCATCAACATTGTTAGAAATTCAGAATAGCAATTTATTTTGAAGGGGCAATGCATATATTGACATATTGTTTTTTGAAATACTGTCTTCTTACTATAAAGCCAAACAAACCCATTATGGGAATAAGTATAAATGCAATAAAGAGAAAATAGAAAAATTATCAAAATCTATTCTTCAACCCATGTTGTATTCATTCTCTCTCTTTCTCTCTCTCTGAACATGCAGATCCAAATTTTTACTCATAAGGTGTGACAATCTATGCACTGCTGTATCATCCCCTATATTTTTCACTTAATATAAACTTAATTTGACCATAAATGTACCAAGAATATTTTTCAATATTATAATTCCTCTGTAACTACTTTGTTTGGTTGTATAATGTTTAATTGTGTAGATATGCCATTTTAAGCCAATCTCCTTCTTTAACTTTTTTGCATAATTACGTTGTTTCCAAGTCTTTCTTATATAAAAGGGCTATGGTATATGCATCACATATGTAATACATACAATATATATATATGGTATACAAGTAACCTTAAAATATTTGATAAGAAATAAAATCACTGGGTTATAATTACTCATTGTTTTAAAGCTTTTGATACATATTGTCAAATTGCATTTCAGAAAAGTTTTGTTGAGTTCCTCTTCTGTCTACAGTGGATGAGAGTAACCGATTCTTTGCACTCCTACCAATGTTCTTTATAATAATTTTCTTTTTAAAGTAGTCTTTGACAATATGATAGGTGTAAATGGTTTGTCTTTTTTGTTTTGATTTGCATTTCTTTGCAAACTAGTGATTTCTAACATTTTATGCTTGTTAGTCATTTATCTTTTTTATTTTGTACATTTCCTGTTTGTGTCTTGACATTTTTATTGGAATATGTATTAATTTTGGTTTCAGACTTGAAAGTAAAAGCAGTATGATGGGCAGGAAGTGACTAATGAGTAATGGAGATATTCTGGTGGAATTGTAAGAAAGGTCAGAGAGGATAATATGAATTTAGTTTTAGTACAGAGCAGTAAATTTTAAAGCCATCAGAACGAATACTTTATTAAGTATATTTTAAGAAGAGCAAAGGCTAAAGGACTTATTCTTGGAAAACATGCACAGTCTTGAGTACATGATGAATCAGAAGGACTCAAAGAAATAGATGAGGAATAAGGATGGCAGTGTGTTTAGAAACAACGGGAAAATCTTTTTCAAGGAAAAATATCAAGTGTTCCAGACAGGAAGCGCGAGAAATGAAACCTGGTATTGATTTGGCCATGGAGGATTAGAAATGATCTTGAGAGTGAGGTGGGCAACAGTTGAGTCTACTATTGAATGTTTCCTTACATTTAGAGTTTATTTCTTGCACTGTCGAGTTTGGCATTGTCTTCTGTTGCCCTGTATGGTTATTACAATCAGGCAACAGTGAGAAACATTCCAAGAGATTTCTGTAGATATGCAGGCATAGACTCACTTCCAGCCAGGGAAACGGATCCCTGGTGTTCAGTGAACCTCAGCTTACATCCCTAAGGCTTTCTAGAAACTTCTGTGCCTCTCCTCTCTCGAGGGCTTCTTTACCCTCCTGTCTCCCAACAGACTGGCTGCAGCCCTGCCTGGAATTCAGGTGGAAGAAATTGGAAACCATGAATGCTTTCCTCTAAGTCTCAAGAATAACAGCAGGAAAGTTAAATTTCTAAGTTATACCACCACAGAGGCAGGCCTAGAACCTACAAGTTCTCTGTGGCTTATATTCCTTGTCACCATAATTCCTGACACTTATTGAATAATTATGTAAAACTATTGATATTTCCCCTATATTTCATTTCTATATTTCTATCTGATAAACTAATTTCCTGACAATTTCCAGAAAGTTTTATGGCTAACAGTGGTGATAGCTTCTTTGTGTTTTTTTTTTTTTTTTTTTGGTGGTGGGGGGGGTACACTGTGCCTAAGAGCAGCACTGTCACCCCTTTTTAGTTATTTTTTTGTTGTTGTTTTTTGTTTGTTTGTTTGGAACTGGGTCTCCCTAGGTTTCTGAGACCAGCCTTGAACTTGCGATCCTCCTGTCTCAGCCTCCTAAGTGCTTAGATTACAGACTTGCTTCACCATGCCTGGCTGGTGATTGCTTCTGACAGCAAATGTGTGCACTTTTTCTAGCTATATCTCCCATCCTCGGGGAAGAGAAAGATGTCTCACATTCCTGTATCCCTCATTGGTCCTGTATATCTAGAAATAGTCACAACAAACTTGTTGCTCTTCCCACCACTTAAGTATTTCTTTATTTCATGTTTTCTCACTACATTTCACTTCTAAAATTCAGATTCTGCAATAAGTAGCAGAAAACAAATGTGCTCAAACTAAATTCAAATCCTGCTTTGCTGCTTAATAGGTCAGTGACCCTAGAAAAGTTACCTAAATCTCTTAGTCTCTGTTTCTTTATCTATAAAACAGGCACACAAAACAACTCCAAGATTTATTCAGAGGGATATATAAATTGCTCGACACCATCAATTCTTTCCCTCATGTGAATCTGGGGATGACCTATTATGGCAGAAAATCCAAAGAGTAAACAGCTGTAGTTTTGACAGTGACTCATTCTTTAATGGCCACCTCATTTCCTACCCCTACGAGGTAGATAGAATGAGTAGCAAGGGAGGAACAGAGGCAGCTGCTGGCAAGGAAGGCACAGTGGTTTAGATTCAGATTTGTTGTTCAAGTTGTACTGCCCATCACCTTCAATTTGAAATTCAGAAAATATTTGAAAGTCCAAGGTAACCCTGACGCTGTGTTCAGAGAAAGCCACGTGCAAGAGTCTCCTTAAACACTCAAGATCGATTGGAGTCTTACCCAGCGAAAGCAACAAAGGAAGTGTAATGTCAGTAAGTCTCTGCACTGTGAGCTGTGCTGCCTGATCTTTGAGAGCCCATCAAGAGATTCTATTTTGTACTGCACAAAATCATCTCAAGAGCAGGGTTGAATATAAGCTCACAGTTCGTGACTACCATCTCCCTTCCAAGAATAAATGTTCTGTTCTAACCAGGAAATTTAATATCACCTTTTCTGTATGTGGCATTTTATAATATGATAAAAGCTAAGTCTGTTTTTTTTTTAAATTGATCATCTTTGAGGTTAGGTGTTAAGAGAATTATTTTCTTCATTTACTGAAATACTTTGTTTTCTTTGTATCTTATATTAGGACCCTTTCTATAACAAATAAACGGTAAAGCTTAATAAGAATGATTCTTTAATCACTGAGGAATTGAGGAGTGTTAATCCTAAGAAAGATCAGGATATACATATGAGATATATATATATATATACATATATAATATATATATATGTATATGAAATGTGTCTGGAACTAATTGTATGTGAAAGGAGAATAAGTTTTGTATGAGTAGAGGAAAGAAAAAAATCATTATCAGTAGAGGGAAGGGGATGAAGGAAGAGGGCAAAAAGGAGGAAAAAAAAGAAAATGAGCAGACATAAAGACAGACATATGCATATGATGTGGGTATTTAGTGGACAGAGAAGTCTACTTAGAGAAGACATTATAGTTCAGGATTTGCTCATATTTTATTCATGGATTAGGCTGGAGAAGGGAGAAAAAGCTTCTAGCCTATGTTCCAGATCTTTCCAAAAGAGGCACACTCAAACTTGTAGGAAGGATGGGCAACTGATTTACATTTAGAAGACAAACACTAAAAGTGTGCATTGTAAAAATAAGTTTCCCATTACATTTCATAGTAGATGTGGATAAGATTTTATAGTTAGAACATATTATACTTAGTGCAATTTTCAATGTAGATTTACTTAAATATGCTACACCTCTGGTTGAATTATAAAATAGTTGACACTATGCTAACAAACTAAGTCTCAAACCAAAGAGATCTGACTTCTTGAAGTATTTTGTATCACCAAAAATATAGAATTTTTAACCTTTCTTTTCACTTATACAAAAACTGTTAATGACATCTTCTATCCACACAGAATTATATGAATAGTAATTAACATCTGAGAAATATTACAAATACATCAGCATAAGGAAAAAGATTTATCATAGAATCTATTATTCTTTAATACAAATATGTTGCTTATATTGGGAGGCAAAGGTTATATCATGAAAATATTATCTAATGAACTGAGTTATAAAATTAATAACCATTCAAGCCCCTTTCCCCATTGAAAACTCATCTTAGTCTGCCCTTTGCATCAAGCTTTGGCCAATTTCTCTTTGGCTGTCTGATCTTGCAGGAGTTTCACAAAAATAATTTTAAAAGCAATGAAAACTGATTAAAAAGTAAGATTATAATCTTGAAAAAGCAAGACTATATGATTATACAAATAAGCAGAATTGCATGATGTTGATATAAGTGAGTTTGGGTAATTGCTTTACAAATGATATCCCGAAACCTTTGGCAAAGGAAAGCATTTCAGTGTTATACAACTTAGAACCTAAGAAAAAAGCAAATCAACAAAGCTAATGGTTCAGCATGGTCTTCATAAGAGAATTAAAAATAAAAAAAACTGACCCTTTGTAAAGCTAATGAGTGTGGAAATATGTATGTAAAAATTTATGTTCACTATGATCACTGGGAAAGTGTGAAGATAAATGAAATATCAATTAAAATATATTGCATCATATTTTACAGATTGAAAAATGCCCATCCCCCATTACTCAAAAAAATCATATATGAATTTTTTAAATCTAAGACTTAGTATACAATTGCAATTATAAACTTAATTTTGTTTTCTGACAAAATAAAGCCTATTTTCATACATATTTGTTTCATTCAAGAAAAATATCCACCAATTATTTTTTCATTAGTTAGCATGAAGAATTATTCTTTATTTTAAATAAAATCATTGTTTGTCCTTTTCTTGTACTAATTATTTCAAATTATAAAAATGTCTTGCACATAAAAATATGTATTAATTTCTAATTACTATTATAGGATCTTGTCCACAAAAGTAGAATTAGTAGTAAAAGTATATAGAACAAGCCGGGCGTGGTGGCGCACGCTTGTAATCCCAGCATTTGGGAAGCTGAGACCGGAGGATCCGGGTTCGCGGCCAGCCTCAGCTACCTAGTGAGGCACTCCACAACTTAGTGAGACTCGGTTTCAAAATAAAGAATAATAAAAAAAATAGGACTAGGGGTATAGCTCAAAGGTAGAATCCCCCTGGGTTCAATCCCCAGTACCGCAAAAAAAAAAGTATATAGAACAGTGGTTTGGTATAAAGACAACACAGTCAGATTACTGCATCTCAAATCTTATACCCACTACTATTAATGACTGTCCAATATTAAGCAAGTTACTTCATCTCTCTGTGCCTCAGCTTTCTTATTTGTCCAATGGAGCTAAAAAAAACAGTGCCTCTTCAATGGCTTGTTTTTATGTTATTTACAACAGGTCTTGAAATCTAGTAAGTGCTAAAGGAATAAAGTTGAAAAATAAGCATCAACATCATATATTAACAGACCTACCACACCTTGAATTGTTTGTTCTTGTCCCTTGCTTAGGTAGCTGCCCTCTTTATTTTACTTGTATTTCCTCTGTCTTGTTTCTAAATATTGTCCACCACTACTAAGTAAATTCAAAAATAATTTTAGTCATTTACCCTGTTAAAATATGTTCTACTCTAAACATCAGTTTTTGTTTTGTTTTGTAAACCTTCAGACTTTACTCCATTTTTTAAATGACTGAAAACAGGTCTCATAGTAATTATTATACAGATTTCCTACTTAGAATGACTATGTAGCATCTTTCTTCCCTGAACCTATAAAAAAGCATTTTCTAAAAGTAGAGTTATACATTAGATTAATTAGAGCTAGTGTAGCCAGATTTAGCAAATAAAAATACAAAACACTCAATTAAATCTGAATGTGAGATAAACAAGAAAAAATTTTAAGCAAAAGTACAGCCCATGTAATATACTTAGCATACAAAACATTGTTGTTTATCTGAGATTCTAAATTAAGTGGACATCTGCATTTTATCTGGCAATCTTACATAGATCTGGGGGGAAAAACTGTGAAAGTCTTTTTAACTGAATTATATTGTATAAATACATACATTACTAATGAAATTATATTGCAGATATATTTTACATAATTTTAGTTCTTGCATTAGTACCGTCAGAATATTGCTTTTACTAACGATACAAGAATAGTTCATTTTTCTCTCATCTTCACTTTAAAAACTTACAATTTAAAAAAAATATTCCTTCTACTAGGTCTGCTTTGTAATTATAGAAACTAAAAACCTAACCAAATGAAAAATTATACCACACAACAATGAGACTTGAGTCTAGAATCCTGCTTTTTCTGTGTTAAAGCACTTTGGTAAAAATGAAAAGAGATATTACATGAATAGCACTTTGTTTCAGAAGTGAATTTTGATGGAGCAGGTATATAATACCATTAATCACCTCAATAGTGTTATAATACAGGCTTTCCAAGTCAACTTCCTTGATTTGAGTAACATCATTTAAACTTGACTATCAACTAGCTCTTACCAAACAATGTTTTGATTAGTGAAATTGGAGAAATAATTCACAGGACTTTCACAGATGCCTATTCACATTCTAAGTGAATATTGGTGCTGAATATTTTCATCTGGTCTTTGACCTGGAGAAATTTCATAGAAATAGCAAGAAGCTTAACATTTGCATGTCTATGGTTTTCCTTTCATAGAAAAACCACCTATGTCATATTCTCCTAGAAAGACTCAGAATAATGTCAGCCCCCTAAGTAACATGACCACAGGATACCATCCACTTCAAAATAGCTATGCCTCGGCACTACTGTGCTACTGCCTTCTCTATTCTATCTGAAAATGTGAAAGCATTCCTAAAGACAGAAAGCAAAGGCAAATTTGGTGTGTCTAGATATCGACTGGTAAGGTATTATGCCAAACCATAGTATTAAGAAATAGCATTAGCCTTATTATTCACACAGTAGCTTAGCATATTACAATGTCTACAAGGGTATGATAGTCAACCTTGGTTGTCTACTTGACTGGGTTGAGTAGAAAATTGGTAAAGCACGTGGGTTGGCCAACTGGAGGCCAGGGGAAGCCCCACCTTGAATGTGGACAGTGCCATGCACTAGGCTGGGGGTCTGGATGGAACAAAGAGAGAAAGAAAGGGAAAGTTCCTTCTGTCACTCTTCTTGAGCAGGTGACTTTTTTCCTACTGGCATCATCCATGGACATCAGACAACAGATTTTTCAGCCTTTGAATGGGGTGTGGCCAGCCAAGTCTGAGGTCTTAAACCTCAGACTTGAGCTGCATCTTTGGCCCCTCTTGTTCTGAGGCTTCTAGCTTGGTGGACTGAGCAACTACTGGTTTCCCCAGCTTTTCATCCTGCTGGCAGCTTTTGTGGGACTATCCTGCTTCTGACTCCATAAGTCAATCGAATAATACCCTGATATAAATATATATACACATATATATTTGTATGTATGTATGCAGGTATGTGTGTATTCTGTCTGTTCTATTCCTCTGGAGAGAGGAGAAAGGAGGAACTAGAAAAGGAGTGGGAGAAATGAATGCTGATACATGGGATAGCTCTAGTATATTAACTGAAGTTCACTCACTCAGTTTGTATTGATTGAGCACCTAGCCAGCCTTGATGTAAATTAATATTAGAGTAAATGCTTGAGAAAATCTATACACACTACTTATAGTGAAATAATACTTCTAAAGTCATGCATTGTCCTTCCCTCCTATATTGGTTTCTCTCTTAATAATAGTTTATTTTTCATTCTAGTTTTTTTTTTTACTTCTATTCACTTTCTTCAATATAGTCTTCACAAGTTCTGTTCCATTATAATAATATCATAACATAATTATATACTCTAGCATGTAATACATTTATAATATAATTGTATTATATAAATGTTATTATATTGTATTATAACAATTATATATACTATAATGTATGATGCTAGTTTTATAATGTAAACAAGTAGCTGTTCTTCTGTTTCCCTTTTTCTTTGAATCATTCTAGATCATACTATCCCAACATAAATTTGGATTATTTCTAAAAATATAGTGATATTTTAAGCTTCTTTGTTTTGCTCATAAAATCCTTGTTCTGAGAAACACACTCTTTTAAATATGCTTAAAAGGGCTTTTAATCTCTCCCCTTCAAATACCCTATACCCAAGCACATCAGTCATTCCTGCAAGTGACTTTAACCATGTTATTTCAAGTTTTTAGGTAGCAAGTTAACTTTGACTGCTTTGCAACCCTGATAGAGTGAAATGTATCTCTTCATTTTCAGGCTCATATATTGACTGAGGAACCTATAGTTTCCCCATTTTCCCCCACAGTTATACTACCTGTCCTTAATCTTGTCTACTTTCTCAATAACAAGCAACCATACTGTCTTGATATTTCAGCGGTCCCATAATACATATATCTCAACCATCTTTCTTTCATTTCTCTCTTGAGTTCACTTTCTGCTCTCTTATTTTTCTCTTTATTTCCCTCCTTCAGATACTTTTTTTGAAAGAAATACTTCAAAGAGCACCTCTGATCGCTCTTTTGAGTTTTAATATAACTCAGTAAGGATTCATGAAAGCCTCCTATTTACAAATACTTTTATCACTAGAAATCTAATCTTTGGCTTATTAGTATTCCTAACTCATATATTCAGCATTGGCAAACAATTTGCTTCAACATAAAAGACGCAGAATATTTTACATTCTTGTTCATCTATAAGAACTGAATATTCAGTACCATAGAATTTGACATGTTACCATATGTCTTTTTTCCAGAATTCATATTATTGGCCTGTTGTGGATCTAGCCTTTGAGATAACTGTACAGCACAAGTTAAAAAACCACTATTTTCTTTTTAAAAAAAAAAGCTTTATTGAGATATAGTTCACTTGAAATAAGATTCACTTGCTACAGTTCACGCATTTAAAGCAATGCATCTCTTAATTAGCTAAAATAGGCCATTCCACAAAGTACACATATTTCAAAACATCACGTACATGATACACATACAGTTTTTATGTGCCAATTAAAAAGGTATACAATTAAATGGTTTTCAGTATGTTCACAAATAAGAATCACCATCACCACAGAAAGGAACCATGTGCCCTTTAGTTATCATCCTCTCATCCCTTGGCATTCATCTCTCATCCCAAGCAATCACCAATTTGCTGTCTCTACACATTTTCTTACTCATGACTTTCATATGAATGGAATCACATACTACCTGGACTTCAGTGACTGGAATCTTTCATTTAGGGTAATACTTTTAAGTTTATCTAAATTGGCAGATATATGGGTACTTTATTTCTCTCTATGGCTAAAAACATATATTCCATGATGTAGATGTACCATTTTGTTTATCCATCTGTCTGTTGATGGGCATTTGGGTTTTTCCATCTCTGGGCTATTATGAATAATACCATTGTAAACATTCATGTATAAATTTTAGTATGCACATATGCTTGTATTTCTCTTACATATACATCTAGGAGTAGAATCACTGAGTCCTGATAACTACATTTAAATACTTAAGGAACTTCCAGAACAGGAGCTTTCCTGTTCCAGTGTATATTCCCACCAGTAGAGTACAAAGATTTCAACTTCCCAGTATTCTCATTGACACTAGTTATCTGAATTTTTTATTCTAGTCATCCTGTATATATGCAGAATATAAACATATACACAGGAGTGGCATCTAACTGTGCTTCTGATTTGCATTTTCTTGCTAACTAATGGTGTTAAGCATCTTTTATGGACTTATTGGTCATTTTTATATGTTCCTTGGAAAAGTCTCTATGGAGATCTTTTGCTCATTTATAAATTGGGCTTTTCCTCTTTTTATTGTTGCCTAAGAGTTTCTTATTTATTATAGATACAAGTCTTTTAACAAATATGTTTTTTGCAAATATTTCTTCATTCTATTTTTTACTTTCTTGATAATGTGCTCTGATGTGCAGAAATTTAATTTTAATGAAGTTAAGTTTATCCTTTTTTATTTTATTGCTCATATTTTTGGTGACATGTGTAATGATTTTTTTTGCCTAATCAAATTATTGAGGATTTACTCCTGTATTTTCTTTTTTATTTTCCTTTTAAACGTTTAATTTTTTTCATTATTTTTTTATTTTTATTTTTCCCTTTTTTATTGGTGCATTTTAATCATACATCTTTGTTAGATACAAGCTGGTAAAGGCATACATGCACACCTTTCTCATTTAAACCTTCCCCAATTCCCAACTCCCAACCCACTCCTTTGCCCTCCCTCCTTCTCAAGTTCTATTTAGTGATTGACTGATATGTTTGTGAAAGTACATCATGTGCATTAGGGTGTTCCTCCCCCCTCTCCATAACCTTCAGTTAAGTCACTTTCTTTGCTCATCTGAGGTTTCTTCTTCTTCGTCTGGAATCCCTCTTATGTCCCACTGTTTCCCTAGCTTCCACATATTAGGGAGAGCATACAATTTTTTACTTTCCGTGACTGACTAATCTCACTTAGCATAATATTTTCCAGTCCCATCCATTTCCCTGTAAATGACATGATTTTGTTCTTTATGGCTGAGTAACATTCCATTGTGTACATATCCCATAGTTTCACAATTGCCAAACTATGGAACCAGCCAAGATGTCCATCAACAGATGAATGGATTACAATACTCCTGTATTTTCTTGTAAAAAAAATTAGTTTTTGCTCTTGCATTTAGGTTTTTTGTCCATTTTGAGTTCATTTTTGTGCATAGTGTGAGGTAAGAGTCCAATTTAATTATTTTGCATATGACTATCCAGTTGACCCTATATCTTTTGTTGAAAATTCTATTGTTCTCTCTATTGAATGGTTTTAACACCCTTGTCAAAAAATCAGTTGACTATGGATATATGGGTTTATTCCTGGACTTTCGATTTTATTTCATTCATCTCTCTACTTATTTTGTGACAGTGCTACATTGTTCAGATTACCACTGCCTTGTAGTAAGTTTTAAAATTAGAAAGTATGAGTCCTCGTACTTTTTTCTTCTTTTCCTGGATTGTTTTGACTAGTCTCTTTCATTTCCAGATGACATTTAGAATCATCCTGCCAAATTCTATAGAAGTCAGCTAGGATTCTGATAAGGATTGTGGCAAATCTATAGATCAGTTTGAAGAGTAATGCCATCTTATCAATATTTAACCCTTCTGATTAATCATCTGAGCCTTAGAATTTTTGTAATCATATTTCTTGGTACTTTGTTTTTCTATTTCTTAGTGAATGAATGCCTGCCATGTCATCTAAAAACATTTCATTTCAACAATATACTCCTATTTACTAGTGACATGTAAGGGGGCTGATTTATAAACTTCCCTAGTTTGAGATGTAAAGAAAGAAGATTTGGTAAAGTGATATTTATAAAATCCACCAACCTCTCCTTACCTAGATAATTCTATATGTATGCCAAAGATGCTTGTTGTGATGGAATATTAGCTACCCATGTGCATTGACAATCATAGCTACAGAGTGTCTACCTGCTACTTTTCAGCACTTTCTTGCCCATGCCCATTTATGTGCAGCTGCACAGAAATTAGATGAGTCATGATAGTTGACATCCTTGTCTTGTTCCTGATTTTAAAGGTAATACTTCCAGTGTATGGTAATACTTCATTGAGTATGATGTTGGCTTTGCGTTTATCATATATTAAGTCTCTTCTATCCCTAATTTCTTCCATGTTTTTTAAAATGTGAATGAGTGCTTTTGTCAAATGCTTTTTCTGTACCAATTGAGATGATCCTGTGATTTTTGTCCTTGGTTCTATTTATGTGATAAATTACATTTATTAACTTGCATATGTTGAACCAGCCTTACATACCTGGAATGAAACCAATTTGGTCATAGTGTACAATATTCTTAATGTAGTTAAGAACATTAATATTCTTAATGTAGTTGAGAATTGCTAGTATTTTACTAAGAATTTTTGCATCTATTCTCATGAAACATATTGGTTTGTAATTTTCTTTCCTGAGGTATTTTTATTTGGTTTTGGTATCAAGCTTATTCTGGCTTCATTGAATGACTTTGGATGTATTCTATCTTTTTCTATTTCATGGAATAATTTGAGGAGCATTGGGCTTAGTCTTCTTTAAAGGTATTATACAATTCAGGTGGAAATCTGTCTAATCCTGGACTATTCTTTGTTGGAAGCCTCTTTATTGCTTCTTCAATCTCTTTGCTTCTTATTGGTCTGTTTAAGTTTTCTAAATCCTCCTGGTTCAATTCGGTTAGATCTTATGTATCTAGAAATTTAACAATTTCTTCTAGGTTTTCCAGTTTGTTAGAATATAAGTTTTCAAAATAATTTCTAATGATCCTATGTATTTCCATGTTGTCTGTGGTGGTATCTCCTTTTTCATCTCTTATTTTAGTAGTGTGAGTCAATTCTTTTTTTCTTTCAGAATTTTACTCAGCCATAAGGAACAAAATTATGTCATTTGCAGGAAAATGGATGAAACTAGAGAATATTATGCTAGGTGAGATCAGCCAATCACAGAAATTTAAGGGTCATATATAGAAACTAGAGAGAAAATAGGAAACAAAGGGGACTTTAGATAAATGGGAAGAGAGACCAGTAGAATAGTGGAAGAGGACTGGGGGAGGGAGATGGGGAGGAGAAAAAGAAGAACTGGTGAAGGAAGCAGTTTAAATAATGCTATGTCCATATATGAAGATATCACTACCAATCTCACTAATATGTATGGAGAGGGGTGAATACTAGAGTAGGATATAGAGGGAAACATACCAAGCGCTGTCTACACGTATGTTTGTATCACTTTGAACATCATTATGATGTACAATTACAATGCACCAATAAAAGTTTAAATACTAAGTATATATAATTCATTGCTTATCATTTGAAACAGTATGTAGTACATGCACCACTATATTTAATTGTAATATTCCTGACTTGGTGGTTGGGTAATTTTAAGATAAAAATTAGAATTTACTTGCACTAAAAAAGAAATTATGAAAGTTCTATTTGAAAATTATCGTTCAGTTTAGGCTTCATAAGATTGACTCCTGTATTATGAAGGCATTCTATAGCTTTTGCACATTCCCAAACCACACAAAACCCTCACATCTCTATGTAAATTTCTCATGTGTTCAATTTTGTACTGTGCTGGGCTTAATAATTCAGTGTCATATGCCAATACCTGAAGAAATAAAACTCGAAATTATGGCTTTCACGTTTCCATTGTTCATCCATGAGTTTAATATGTAGTTGGGTTTCTCCCTTGAATTGCGACTCTGAAAGCATTACAGCATGCCCATTTCTTCTATCAACTTGACACATAAGTGTGAAATAATATGTACTACTTCTGAGCCTTCCATAGATGGTCTGAAAAACACCAGAGAGATCAGAAGGAAATCGTGATGGTTTTGCACAGTGTCCAAGATTGTATTGCAGTTAATGGCACTTGCAAAGTTGGTGGTCTGGTAATTACGTAAGAATCAATCCACAGCTCATGTGTTTGCATACAGTAGTTCTCAATAAGAAATCCTAGGTGGTCACTTGAACTTTTGTGGTGAGGAACTTTCTTGGCAAGGAGCCAAATTCTTCTCTAAAATATGCACAAGCAATTATTGTTGCCTACAGCCAGCATAAATCTTACACTGAACAGGACATTTTCCTTTCTCACTATTTGTGAAAATGCTACAAACAGTAATTTTCCAACATTCTCTACTACATTTATAAAATAGGAAAGATAAATATAAATAATGATGAAGGCCAATTCTTGTGTCACATAAAATGAATATGAAAAGGAAACTAGATGAAATGACTGATTTCTCTCTTTTCTTTGCAAGCTTATTTTTAAATTATTACATCTCAGTTGCTTCAAATGTTTTCTCCTACTCTTACTTGAAAAGCAACTCTACATTCTTCTATTTAATTTTAGATTTAAACAACTATGTTGTTTCTGATAAAACATCAATGTAAACTGTTTTTTTTTTTTTTTTACTACATTATCTAAGTAAATACAAGTTACAAAATCTACTAATGTGCAGGGAGTAAACTCAGAAAAATTTTGATCCTATCCAAAGTTCTGTGCTCTTTTCAGACATGTACAACAAAGATCATTATAACTTCTCAGGTTACTTCTTTCAACTCTTCTGCTACCCTTGAGTAAGAACATTAATGTGATTTTAAAAATTTAAGTACAGCTTTTTCAGACACTGGTCTTCCACTTTTCATTGTATATGTTGATTTTTGTGTAGAAAAATAGTTTAGATTTCAAGTCTAAATGGTGAATCAAAGTAGACAAATTTAATTTTTGTTATTGATAAAGGAAAAATAAATCAATGATTGGCATAAAGCATATTCAGGACTTGGGGAAATAAAGTCATGTTTCAGATACTAAATTTTGAATTACAATAAGTTTATGTATGACTGCATGATATAAGTGACTGCACAAAATATTGAATGGTTTCATGATATTGTATTCAATTAGTCCACAGCATTACAACCCATTCCATGTCCTGATCTGTTCAGTGGGATCATGCTGACCCCTCAGACATTGGACCATGGTGAGCAGTTGGAGAATAATACAGAGAAAGTGGACTATATTTATTTGTAGTGTTACATCATGTGCTGCTCTTTTCTTTTTAGAAACATAACTATAATTTTAGAATATGTTTGGTAGTAAATCCTTATAGCACTAAACTACAACCTCACAACATGAATGCAATTTAGAAATGTGTCAATGAAATAAATATGCATTAAAAGTAGATATTTTATCTAATCAGAAATGGCAGAAAATATAACTTTATCTGCAAGTTTTCAAAAGGATATGCAGAGACCATAAAAAAGGGAATGTTACCTTATAGTCAAATATCTTACATCTGAATTATTACATCATACCATATCAATGCTAAATAAAATTCTATGTTTTCTTTCTTTTTTTCTGTGTATGTGTGTGTGTGTGTGTGTGTGTGTGTTGCTGGAACACTGAATCAGAGGCATTCTACCTCTGAGCTATATCCCCAGCTTTATTTTATTTTTATTTTGAAATAGGGTCTCACTTGGTTTTTGAGAGTATTTCTAAATTGCTGAGGATGGTCTTGAACCTGTGATTCTCTTGTTTTGGCCTCCCAAGTACTGGGACTATAGGTGTGTACCACCACACCCAACTAAAATTCTTCTATTTTCAAAGTCTCATCTTCTCTGATACTTCTGTGTTTCTTGCTACTTACTTCAGCTCTAAAAATTTTCTAAGCAAGAACGTTTTATTGATATCAGCCATAATCAAACACCATTGAGGAACTCATTAACTTTTTCAAGAAACCAGAAACCCACAGACAAAATAACTATAATGTGATATACCAAGGTCTATATGTGCACATATAAAAAAACAAAAAGGAGGGATCAATCAAATCTGACTGGGAAGGTCAAAGAAGGTGATTTGTGACAACCTTAGAATTTTAGTGTCTTAGTCCAAAAAGGAAGTTTTTTCTCACAGACAATGTTTATTCCACTCAAATTGGCCCATTGCTCAGGATCCAGAATGGAGGAGGTATCACCCTTTTGTAGCTTTCTTATCTGAAACTCTAGGTTCCACATTCACCCTGGCACAGAAGGAAAAATCTACATGACCTCAGTCCACAGACCATTGGACAGAGTCAAAGTATTCCCCACATTGATCTCCCACAAGGCTTCTTCTTCAAGATGGCTAAGAAATATGTACAAATAGATTTAATGTTTGACACGCTTTATTGTTCTACCACAGAAGTCTTCAAAAAGCAGATGGAATTTGAGCTGGGACTTAAAAGTTGAGTCAAAATTTGACGAATGGTGGTGGATGCCTGTAATTTCAGTACTTGGGAGGCTGAGACAGGAAGATCACAGGTTTAAGGCTAGTCTTCGCAATTTAGCAAAACTTGCAGCAACCTAGTGAGACTGTGTTTTAAAACAAAGCAAAAATAAATAAATAAATAAATAAATGTCAAGGGTTGTAGCTAAGAGGTGGAATGTCCCTCAGTTTAATTTGTAGTACCACCAAAAATATACTTGTATTTTGATAAATTGAATAGTGAGCAAAGTACAGTAAAGATAGAGAAAATGGTGGAAATGCAAAGGAAGGAAAATCTCATTGTATATAATGGTGGCAGGTATTCTTTTCTTTTTCTAGAGTAATAGAAGCTTTAGGGGTAAAGGTGAACTTATTCACAGATCTCATCATATGTTAGATTTTCATATGTGATAAGTGAGAGAAATGCTATGTATAACTTGAATGTGCTACTAAAGGAAGGACGTATATCTTCCTTTCTCCTTTCCATCACATTAGCCTACAGATGCATTGGAAAGCCATTTCTGTCACACGTATGACAACAGATTCTAGAATGGCAGAACAAGATGAAAAGAGCTAGAATATCTTATGCTCTTAAGCTGTCACCCCATTCCTCACTCATTACCAAGAAAGAGAAATGAACTTCTATCTTGGTAAAGCCATATCCTTTAGCCTCTTCTAAGTAATAATAATTTTCTCTTTGTGATACCTTTAATACATTATGATACACAATTATATACTTAAAGCTACAATGCAAAAAATAACCCTACTTTAATAGTGATTAAATTTCCAATATCAGCCTGGTGAATATATATGTTTCATTTCTGAAATATTGCAGAAGCTTTTAAATTCCGATGTTGTAGAAACAGTCTACATATAATGCAATGATATCGGTTATAGAACAACCCTCATACTTGCATTGTGAAAAACCCTATGTGAATACGTATCTGCATATGAGTGGGTGTGATTATAGTATATGTTGGAAAAGACACAACATGGAAAATGACTTTAGTTGAGTAATAAGAAAGGAGAAATATCTGATAATTGAAGAAAATGACAAAAGAAAATAACGATTTCCTTCCCAGTGTTTTAATAAGCATTTTCACCTCTGTGAACCAAACATCTGACACATGCAAATTTAGACAAAAGATTTATTTGCTCATGGTTGTACAGATTTTAGTCCATATTAGATCAATTTCCAAGCAGGAACCGGAGATGCAAGTCCTCAGGGCATAATGGTGGGGGGCAGGGAGGAGAGGGAAAGAGCTTATCATCATCTCAGGGACACAGAGCAGAGAGAAGCAGATGAAGCCAGGAAAACACTGTCCCTGGCCACACACTCAGGCTTCCTTCCCCAATAACGAAGCCCTACCCCACCTCCAACATAACTGCCTTGTCTACCACAAGAGGTCTGGGAGACATTTTTAAATCCTACCCATAACACTCAGAAACTTTGTAATTAATTCTGCTAGATATGAGCCACAGGTTTCAGAGTAGAAAACTATGCTGCTGAGATGAGTAAGATCTTCTAGTTGGAAGAACATGTTGGATGAACAAAGCAGAAAGATGGAACCATCAGGGAAGACAGTTTAGAATTCACAAGATGGCACACAGGAGTCCTCCATGTTTTTGGCCTTTGAAAATGAGTTGACAAACATAAAATTGGGAATACAACATTTTGGTAATAAGGGGAGTTTTTAACTCCAAATACAACCACCAAATAAATGTCTTTTTTCTATCAATGAAACTGAATTGGATAATGTTTCCCTTATAATGGTTTATGAGACCAATCATCTAGAAAATTTTGTGATATTATTTATTGACACAAGTGCTATGAATTCTTGAGCAATAGTAAGTAAAGTAGTCACATCATATAATTTAAAGTTTTGATGAAGATTAAGTGAGCCATCCCATATAGTCACTTAATATGATGTCTAGTCTATATTTAAGAACAGAAAAAAAAATTGTTTTAGAAATCTAAACTGTGTTCTTCCGTATGAATTTTTAGGGCATTCTTTTTTACTAGCTCTGAGAAAAATGACATTGGCATTTTGAAAGGGATTACATTGAATCTGTAGTTTGTTATTGGTAAATATAAGTATTTTGACAATATGTGTTCTGCCTATCCAAGAACATGAGAGGACTTAAACTTGGTGTGGTAGTGCATACCTGTAATCTCAGTGATTGGGAGATTGAGACAAGAAGATCCCAGCTTTGAGACCAACCTCAGAAACAGCAGGACTCTCAGCAACCTAGGGAACCTGTTTCGGAACAAAACAAAACAAAATTTTTAAAACGATTAGGGGTGTAACTGACAGGTAAAATGCCTCTGGGTTTAATCTCTAGCGAAAATAAGAACACATAAGAGGTCCTTCCATCTTTTAAAGTCTTCAGTCTTCTTCAAAAATGTTTTATCCATATACGAAGGTTATCACTACCAATCTTGCTAATGTGTATGGGAAGGGAGGAGCAGGGAGCTATTTAGGATATTAAAGGAAGTACATCAAGTGATGTGTGCATGTATGTTTGTATCACTTTGAACATCATTAAAATGTATAATTATAATGTACCAATAAAAGTATAAAAGTCTGGATTATGCACCAGATGTAGAGCTTGTAGCCTCAAGGGTGAGAGAAATACAATTGTATCATTTTTCAGCAACTGAAGTTTGTAATGCTATCACAGCATATCTGTAAATCAATCTCTCATCTCAATACATTGTTTTCAACATTTTTCACTTGGATGTGAGACTTAAATATTATGAATTTCTTTCCCTAGTGACTATTTTAAGCCCTTGTTTTTTGTTTTTTTTTTATTTTTTATTGGCTGCAAGGAGAAAAAAAGGCTTTATGATATCCCAAAGTGAATTTACATAATGTGTCAAATTACAATTTCAAGTTTTTTAAGCCTCATCATATTCTCGTCCAAAAAAAAAAAATAAAAAACGTATTAAGCAACTCTCAATCTAAAGAAACATAATATGCCAACATGTTATCTTAAGGAAGGCAGGTTTTGCATACATTACAATAAAGCAAAATATTGAGGTTCTTCTTGAAATGATGACGATGTTAGGAATGTATCATTCCTCTTTAGCCTTAATATTCTCATCCACAAGATGGGGATAATCAGGAAACCCATAAGCTCAATTCTTACTTCATAGTCACTACCATACCTGTCTTCATGTCAGGTAGTATACTCGTCAGCTTTCCAGCACTATAAATTCCTGAGAAAATGAACTTATGAGTAGAAAATGTTTTTTCTGGCTCACAGGTTTGGAGGTTCTGGTCCTAGATCAGCTGGACCCATTGCTTTGAGGTTTTGGTGACTTCTCCAGAGAACAATGGCAGGAGTCTGTGGTACAGAAAACTGTTCGACTCAGGGCCAGGAAACAAAGAGGAAAAGTCCTGCCTAGTCCCATCACCTCCTTCGAGAGCACACGCCAGTGACCTAAGGACCTCCCACTAGGCCTCACGTCCTAAAGGTTCCACCACCTCCAAAAGCGCCATCCTAGGTAGAGGCCACTGAACACAGAGACCTTTTGGGGACACTTAGGCAAATCACAGCAGGCAGTTAGTGGGGATAAAATAAGATTAAGGATATTTTTCAGAATATAGTTCAAAATTGGCTAAAAGTACAGTGGAGTCTAATTAAGGAAAAGAAACACTTGTATTTATAAATATTTTGATTATACATACCCTCTAAACACATTATGCTTCTTCCTTCGACCCACATGAAAACAGTCCTATTACACTCATATCTTCCACAGCTTCCTTGTCGTTTTTCTTGCAGGGAAATCCTGCCTGTGCTACCTTGTTCATGTCTCTCATCATTTGACCCTGAGGAATACCCATTTATGCAGATAATTGCACTCCTCTGGAGGTCCCTTCCTTCCTACATCCCTTACTTCTAATTTTCCTTCACACACATGCACACACACACACATACACAAATACATGCACACACAACTTTGTTGCACTTGTGAACTAAACAGTAGCTTCTTACAGAGCTAATAATATGCCTGCATCATAATAAAGGAAAACTACATGTTCTGAAATAAAATTAGAATAATAAAGAACCACCAGATCAGTATTCCACAAACCTCGGTGAACAAGCTCTTTCCTCTCTGAGGAGCTTATTATAAAGCATATTCTTGGGTGCTATCCCAAGTGATTCTAATTCATCCTCTCTGGGTAAGGTCTGAGATTTTGCATAATTAATAATCATTCTGATGATTCTGATGCAGGTGTTCCAGAGGACACACTTGAGAAACGCTGTGCTGGATTATAGATTTAGAGAAAGCATGAGTATCCACCTCTGCATCTCTGAAATGATACTCAGAATTCAATACACATCAAAAAATGTTGCTCTTGACCTCCTCTTGCCCTATCAGCAAACTAAAATTTCATTCTACCAGTTGCCAGACCCAGACCCAGATCTTTGGAGTCATCCCTGATCCCTGATTGCCCTTTTTATTCCTCACTCCTTTTTGCATGTGTGTGTGTGTGTGTGTGTGTGTGTGTGTGTGTGTGTGTGTGTTACTGGGCATTGAATCCAGGGGGATTCTGCCTCTGAACTACACCACCAACCTTATTTTTTATTTGAAACAGGATCTCACTAAGTTGCTGAGGGCCTTGCTAAGTTGCTGAGCTGGCCTCGAACCTGAGATCCTCCTATGTCAGCCTACCAAGTACTGGGATTACAGGCATTCCCTTTCACACCCAGCTTTTATTTCTCATTCTTTATCCAGTTCATCAGCAAATCCTATCAGCACAATCTACGAATTTTTTTTTTTTTAACTAAAGATTGAACCTAGCAGCATTCTACCACCAGGCTACTCTCCCAGTCCTAATTTATTTATTTATTTTTTTATTCTTTATTTTGAAACAGGGTCTCACTAAGTTCCCGAGGGCCTCACTAAGTAGGTGAGGCTGGCCACAAACTCGGATCCTCCAGCAGCCTTCCAAGTAGTGGGATTACAAACTTGGGCCACCACGCCCGGCCAGAATAAATTTTGAATCTTAAGACTTTTCATCCTTTCCACCATCATCTGTTCAAAGCAAATCATCACATTTTCCAGGCCCCAGACTCTTATTTGGACTTCTAGTTTGTACTCTTATTCCCCATAATATGACAACACAAACTTTGTGGCTTAAAGCAACATAATTTTATTCTCTTATGGTTCTAGAATTCAGAATTCCAAAAATGATCTCTTACCTAAAGTTGGGCGTTTGCATTGGGGCTTCCTGAATCTGAAGAATCACTTTCTTTACCTTTTGTGGCATCTGGGGGCTGACTATATTCCTAGGCTCATGACCTCTTCCTGGCATCACTCCAACTTATTTCCATGGTCACATCATCTACCTTTTATGGCCAAATCGCCTCTGGTCTCCTGATTCACTCCTATAAGGACTGTTAAAATTACATCAGACCCACCCTGATAATCCACAATCATCATCTCTCCATTTCAAATTCTCAATTCAATCATGTAACCAAAGTTCTTTTTTTCCATAAAAAGTGATATTAACAAAATCTACATATTAGACACAGGGGGAGCTTATTCTGACTACCACACTTCCTTTCAAAAAGTTGCTTTTCCTTAGAACTGCCAGAATGAAAACCTCAGATCACAAGCAATTCTGGGCTCCAAACCTTCCATTTGCTTCCCGTTTTATGCAACACAAAATATGAAGCGTATGTCATGCTCTAAAGGTCATGTAGGATCAGAGCCTTTCCAGCCCCTGCAGCATTTTCTCTCCCACCACAAACTCATCATTCACTGTGCTGTAGCCAGGTCGACTTCTCAGCTGTTCCTCAAATAAACCAAACTCAATTTACTGCAAAGTTTTCCCACTTCCCCCAACCCCGCCACACTGCTTGGCGTGTTCAAGTCCGTGCTTGGCGTTACAATCTCTTTCAGTTAACGATTAAACATCGCCACAGTTGCAGGTCCTCTGTGACCACCATGTGCAAAACAACACTCCTGACTCTCAGCTACCCTCCCTTATCCTGCTTTGTTATTTTTGATAGCTCTTTATGCCTGTCTAAATTTATACATAATTTTTTTTGCTCCAATATCTTTGCCCCACCTTGAGAAGGGTGTTTTGTTTACTGCCATGTCCCCCAGCACTCAACACAGAAATATACTCAAATATTATTTCTTAAATAATAAATGAAGGAATCAATGTTGAATTAATGGTTTCTAAACCAGTATAACCAGCTATCCTATTGAAATCTTCATGTTTCTTTTCTTTGTCTTCTCATCCTTTTTTTTTTTTTTACTTTAGAAAAATGAATGCAGTGCATTTTCAGCAATATTATTGCCATGGACTCTGATTACTCAGTCCACAGATAAGTAGTAGTTGCCTTCTATGGTGATATGGCTTCTCTGCACTAATTTCCATCAGGCCAAAAACATTAGGACAGGGTAAGTACAGACTGAATTGTTGCACAAAGGAACATTTACTCATCAGATCCCAATGGTCTCTTTTGTGCTCGCTTCCTGGGCACTCTTCTTGGTGAAGCTTTATTGATCTGATTAAAGTTTCCTGAGGAACCCAACTCATGTCAACATCGTCCTGACTTGAGGTACCCATTTCCACTTTCTATATGGGTCTCTTGCTCTTTCCAGATCCTAGGAGTTGATGAAGGCCAGTAACAACCAGAAGCCCGAGACCAGCAAGGAATATAAACATAAAAACGGTTTCTCCATCTAACCCATCTTCTCTTTCAATAACTGTAACCGTTTGATTGAAGACAGCATTCATTGAATACATTGTCTTTCAAATCTTTGTAGTTCAGATTGATGACCAGGCCAAAGGGTCGTCCACCCATGGGCTCTGCCGGAATTAAGTAATACTCAAAAGTAGCCTGTCTCTGGGTTGGCACTGCAGTGTTCAGAGGAAGAACTGTGAAATTCTGAATATAAAACTGGTAGTCCTGAGGATATCGAAATGAGGCATTGAGAGATTCAACAATAACATCTTCTGTACCCTTGTTTGTAAAGCCTACCAAGAACTTCACTATGTTATTTGCAGGAAAATCTTCTCCTTTTACAAACAGTATAGGTGTATCCTCACTTGGCGATGCTTCAGGTTCACCAGATACATCTTCTTCCTCTTTAGCTTCTGCCAAATCTGTGGGTTCATCTACTTCTACCTCAGCTTCATCATCTTCATTTTCAATTATTGAATCTTCCACTGTTTTCTTCATCTTCTATCAGATCCTGGGCTGCTGCTAAAGAGCCTCTGGGGCCGCCTAGGAGCAAGTCAGTGTTGGGGAACACAAGCAAAAGAAGCAGAAGCAGGCGAGGGAGGAGTCTCATGGCACCGCCCTTCCAGTGCCCAGTCCCAGTTCAGCCGCTCCGGCGATAATGGCGTTACTCCTCATCCTTTTTTTTTTTTTTAAATCGAACATGAAAAGTCAAGATAACTTATCATCTTTTCTTCACTGTAAAAACTATGTCATTTTCCAATATTTTTATTGCAAATGCTAATCGCATAATAGATGGCACATTACAGCCTTGCCTAGATGACTATTCAACTGTTTTACAGGAAATTTATTAAAAATTAAACATAAGGGAAGCTCCCTCAAATTTCTGCAGTACTGTCCGTATATGTATAAAAAGACCATTGGCATGTATCTGGTATCATAATATACATATCAGGTGTATTTGTAGTTTAATTAACCAGCATGTTTGAATTCATGGGAGGTTGCTCAAATGAACCAACAGTGTTGATGTAATGATGATAATATTTAGAGTCTCTGTAACACATCAACAACATTAATTATGGCTCACACTATTAGTGCATTGTCATCTCCCCTTTGCAGATTTGGAACCTGAGGGATGAGGAAGTAACTTGCCTAAGTCACTGAGGAACCTGGTGTTGAAATGAAAACCCTGTGATTCCTGGCTCTCAGAACATGTGCTGCTACCACCAGGCCACACTCTTCTCCCCAGAGAGAAGATGTGTCAACATGGAATTGTACTGAAGCAAAGATGTGAAATGGAGCTACTACAGATCCAATAAGAAGGTCTGGAGAAGAATCCACCAGCGTTAGCAGAAGCCTGCAAGAGGATACTGCTCTATTTAGAAATGTTACTGACTATCCCCACAAAATAAAGCTGGGGAAGATGAAAAATAATCTATACCATTTAGAAAATATCTCCCCATGCTCTTGGGAAAAATACACTACAACCTTCTCCATTTGATTTGACTGCTAATAATATAAATAATTATCTCATAATTTACTTTCTTACCTCTTAATTAGTCTGAGGATCCAACATGTATGAGAAAAAAACTGATATAATTTGCTTATTTTACTTGAAGATTTTTGCTTACATAGAAAAAATAAGAGCTTAACATTCTTTCCCATTTATAGTGTGCCAGAGATTTAAGGCCTCTGGTCTAACTTAAACTATTAAAATTATAAGAGGGCATGTTTCTCCTCTGTCAAGCAGTGATTCTTTATACCTTTTCCCTAGGAAGACACCCACACTTCTTTAAAAATAAGTTGGGCAAACATTGACTATGAATGTGTTTTTGTTTTCCTAATGGAATATCAATGGGAGTTGTACACACAGATCAAGCTCTGTACACATATTATTATCTCCAAATAATTAATATTTGTGTATTATTTCCCTTGGGCTGGCTATACTTGAATACAGAGGCAGTGGTACTACTCATCACAAAATACAATGTTAGCTAGTTCCAGGGGCGCCTTTGTAAATACTCCCTGCCAGAGGTTGAAGGGACTAAGGAAGCACCCTGCTGGGTCTCCTCCCGTCCTCCTCAGGGAGTATGCGCTAATTCTATCTTCTCCTATTGGGAAAGCAGCCAAAGGCAGAAACGGGAAGGACAGCCCTGCAGTTCCTAGAGAGAGTAAGGTGCCAGCAGTCAGGAAAGGAGCAGAAAAATGTGAATTTTATAAAATAAAGATAACAGAAACAGTAATTAGTACCTCAATATCCCATTATAGCCAAAGAGGAAAGTCTCTTTCCTATGGCTGGCAGACAGGGTAACTGAATCCAATGGCAGCATTACTTGGGTGCCATGCATATGGAATAAAATAGAGAAAGGAAGTTACTTTACAGATTTAAGCCTTGGAGTAGAGTCCAGTGCAGGGACTACAATGACCTTGTTACCTGGGGGAGTCTGTGTCACACCTGTAAGAACTCACCAGCCAGGATGGCTCACTGCTCACACTTGGCCTTGGAAGATTGGCCAATAATTTGGTTTCTATTGTTTATAAGAAAAGACTTCATAGCTGGGCATGGTAGTACACTCCTGTTACCCCAGTGTTTAAGAGGATAAAACAAGAGAATCACAGGTTTGAGGCCAGCCTCAGCAACTTAGCAAGACTCTGTTTCAAAATTAAAAAATCAAAAGGGCTAGGGATTTTGCTCAAAGGTAAAGTGCTCCTTTACCTAGTATCAAAAAAAAAAAAAAAATTAAGAAAGAAAATAAAAGCCTAGCATGGTAGTGTGTGTGTGTAGTCCTAGTACTTGGGAAGCTGAGACAGGAGGATCACGGGTTCACAGCCAGCCTCAGCTACTTAATGAGGCCCTTAATGAGGCCCTCTGCAACTTAGTGAGACCCTGTTTTAGAATAAAGAATAAAAACAGAGCTGGGGGTGTAGCTCAGAGGAAGAATGCCCCTAGGTTCCATCCTCAGTACCACAAAATAAATAAATAGATAAATAGACAGAAAGAAAAGAAAAGAAAGGAAACACTTCTCTATTTGAAAAAAAGTAATTAGTTATTTGACATAATTATTCATATGCATAGGTTCATTAATAGTACATGTTCTATAAAATATTTTGTTTTTATGAAGTAAGAAAAGCAGATGGTAGATGGGGGAGATACTTAATTCCAAGTCAGCTTTTTGAAAAAGAAAGAGTAAGAAATGCATCCAATGGCAAATAATCCTTCATAAGTAATACTATATTGTTGGAAAATAAAACTAATTATGTTATATATAAGTTCACATAAGCTAGAGCATATTTCTGAACATTAGACTTTTTCATTATGATATAGAAAAAAAAATGACCCTGCAGAGCCATTTCTCAATGTTTACAATTAGAAAGAAAGGTGAATATTAAATCTAGTTTGGAACTACAATAATTCTTTAAATGGATGAAAACCCAATTCATGATTATGAGAACACTAAATAGGATTTAAATGATCATCGTGCATACAAATATATAAATGACATAGTAGAGGTGGCAATTTTTTTTTCTTAAACATATTGTTAAAAAAATTCCATAAAATGAAGGGAAATGAACAGGAAAATAAAGTTCCTGTAAAATTAAAATTTCTCAGTTTCATAGTAACAATGTTTTATAAAGTTAAGTATAATCACGTATATAATTAAAGCAGTAATTATATATATATTTAGATCATCAATATACAGTCCTCAATTTGCTTAACAGAAAACAATGGAAAAATAAAACACTTTATGATATTTTTCTTTATTTAATTCTGAGCTTTATTCCTCTACCCCAATTATAAAGTGCAAATTCTGTCACTTAACTCCAAACTAAAATTCAAGAAAGAAAACATTAGGAAGGCAGGGAATTAATTCAAAGTAGATAAAAATATGAACTGTGTCATATGTCCAAGGCAATCAAAGAATGAAGGCATTGGTATTTGAAAGTGGACATTATCCACAATCTTAGGCTTTTAAATGAAAAACTCTGAGAGCATGCAAACTTGAAAAAAACCTATCCAGAGGAACGGAAATGTATTTTCTTTATTTTGACCTTTTCTGCATGATATTCAGTGCATCAGAGTCAGAGTCTGTATCTACCAATTTGAAGCCCTGTCACTTCTGAAATATGGGGGGGAGGGAGCCACTGCTCTGTGGCCTGTCCCCTTAGATTCATGAAAACCAAAGGTATTTCAAGGTCAAGCTAGAGGAAGATTGCTAGAGTAGTCCTTCTTGGTGGGAAAGATGGCTCTAACAAACTTCACAGTGAGGATGATTTGGTTGCTGGATCTAAAAACAGTGGACTCCAGTTAGAAAACTCCAACAGTATCTTATGGTCCAAGAAACAGGCAATGCAGACTTTGAGACCAGAATTCAAATCATGACTCCTCGCTGATCAATCTTGAGAGTTATCTAATGTCTCAATGTCCCAGTACTTTTCTTTGTCTGTAAAAATTTGAATAATAGCATAATATATCTCATAAGAAACTCTGAGAGGATCATATCAGATGATTAAGGAAAGGTCTTGGCAAAACAGCTCATTTTATTTTATTTTATTTTATTTATTTATTTTTTTTTTTTTTTTTGCGGTACTGGGGATTGAACTCAGGGGCAATCTACCTCTGAGCCATACCCCCAGCCATATTTTTTTATTCTTTATTTTGAAACCGGGTCTCACTAAGTTGCAGAGTGCCTCACTAGGTAGCTGAGGCTGGCCGCGAATCCGGATCCTCCAGTCTCAGCCTCCCGAATGCTGGGATTACAAGCGTGTGCCACCACGCCCGGCTAAAACAGCTCATTTTAATATTGTTAAATTCATGTTTGCAATTGATGCTGTTACATAAGAATTTAAAATATGCTTATCAAAATCATTGTTTACATTTCAGAACAATCCCATTATTTCCTTAATTAGAAAATTATCAGTATGGTATGATCTTATAATAATATGGAAAATATCTATTTATTATATTATTATAATAGTATACAATATCATATATCATATACAATATAATATAAAAAATTATTTTCGACCCTGAAGAAGCCTTAGAGTTGTTATAGCAAAATTCAATCACTGCACAGTGTGGAAGTTGAGGCCAATAATGAGATATGCCTTGTCCCAAATCAAAGTTGTTGGGTTTTTTCTTATCTTAAGTATAAGGATAAGTTTCCAAGACCAAAACTAACATAATTTTTTTCTCAAAACCATTAAGTGATTTGAAAGTTTGCTGTTCTATTGGATTGTGAATTAACTCCTTCTACTCATTCTGTCTTCATTAGCTGACATGATCAACCTCTGCATAAATTGGCTGATATAGCAAGCTATTTGTCAGGTGAGAAAAGAAAGCATGCAGAATTGTCATCTGGAGAAGGACAACAGCAGCTTTAATATAGGGTTCCAGGCAAAATGGTACACATCATGCCACATGTGCATGCATATTATGTATTACCTAGTCATGTTTATGTAACTATATACACATCTGCAGCTGCAGGAGATGAGCACATGTCTGTGGCTCCACAGGATGAGTGGATCATGTCCTCACCATGGGCTTGTATTTCCTCTGGGACTCCACACTCTACTTCCTACACCCAGAGAGCATTGCATTGGGTCCAAAGATCACAACAACAATAGAAGACACAACAAGTGACTTTAGTCCTCCAGCCACACAGCCAAGGATAGTCAATACCCATCTCCAGGAGGAGCCCAGTGAGTTACACCAGGTTATAATTGAGTCTTCCTATAAGGCCCAAATTGCCTGTACCTCTGCATCCAGTTCCACTAAGCCTTGCTATACCTGCTGCTAATGATCTAGACTTCTACATGAAGAAGAGGGCATATTCCCCCCTGCACAGCAATGAACATATCTAATGCCATTCTATTCTGCAAAACCACCTTTTGCATCTGGGTGGTTTGATCCATCAAAAAGGAAAGAGTCTAACAGGATGTGTATAAAGCTTCAGCAACATCTTGGGCTAAGGCTTTCATCTGTAGTTCTACATCTATAGTACCCCCTCTGGTACAAACAAAGCTAAAGGGTAAAACCACCACACAGCCCGGTGCACACAGTGCCAGCAGTGATATATGGGGGTCCCGATCATTAGGGCTTATCGGGAAGAGCCAAGAATATTCATCCCTGTATGTATGGCCTTCCCCAGATACACCTTCATATCCAATGGACAGGAAAGTACAGCCACTCACAATGTCTGCAAACTCAGATAGTCATCTGGGAGGAAATCAGTGAGTTTGATCCCTATTAGTTTCTGTGCATTTCACCACTGGCTGATAGCTGGCAAACAAGTAATGTTCCGAGAGTTCTCGGGGCAATCATCCAGCGTTTCAATTGATCACAGAGTAGTTTACCTGTTCTATACAAAAAGGTCCTATTCTTGCAAGCTATACATGTACCCCTGGTAACCAGCCCCATCCATTTTCTATAGTATATTCCAACAAGGTGTGTGGGAGTGCTGGGGGAATATTACTACAGTCTCAGTGCAGCAAGTACTCTATTATACAGCATCGTTCATCCCACTTTGGGCTGCTGTGGTTCCAGGTTCATGAGGTAGTCCAGATGTCTGCAGTAATGGGGGAGATTCACCACGGGAGACCTTTGGCTGCTTTTACTGGTAGCTTGGTGCAGATCAAGCAGTGGGAGGTGTTGTGCAGTCTTGCAAAGGTGTGTGCCCAGAAAGCAGGCTATTCCTTGCCATTAACCTGTGTAGTAGGACAGGGCAGAGAGAGAGAGAGAGAGAGAGAGAGAGAGAGAGAATCATAGGTAAGTCCTTCCCTTCTGGGAGGATATAGGCAACATTATTTTCTTGTGTGACTGGAATAGTGACCTCTCCAGGTTGATAGTAACACACATCCTCCACAGCATACAATTGAATAGGCCATAGTCTTATGACCAGTATACCTTTCAAAATCATGCCTTCCACCCATGGGAGAAGCATGACCTGTACTGGGCAGAGCCAGGCAGCTGTCAGTGGGTCCAGTTGTAACGGGGCCTTCTGCCCCAGGCTCCATGGCTCCAGGAGTACAAGGCACGGCTCCTGAGACACCTGCACAAACCAGGGCCACTCCCAGACATCTTTCCACCCTGGGGTCAAGGATTTTTGTGCAAGGAGTAAAAGGGCTCCTCCTCTCACTTCTGGTTGCAACCAGGTCTCCTCCAAGCTTCCTATCACCTTTAAAGTTTGGGACATTCCTGCTATTACCTTATCTAAGGGGGCCTGCTCAGTATGGTGAAGTCGCTCATTTAAAAGCCACACTGACATGGGCACTTGTGCCTTCCACCTCTTCCAATTGGGGGCCGAGGCTTTCAGCTTCTCTTTTAGAAGTCCATTAAAGCATTCAATTATTCTGGCTGCTTGGGGCTGGTAGGAAGCATGCACCTGCCAATGTATGCCATTGTCCTTAGCCCAGATCTGTTCCTGTTGTCCTATAAAATGAGTACCTCTGTCACTTGCCACTGACAACGGCCAACCATACGCTGCTGACAACTGTTCAAGGACATCTATAGTGTGTCCATGATTGGCCTGTGCTACAGGGTAGGCAAAACCCAAACTTGTGGCTGCATCCACAGCTGTCAGAATATACTGGTGCCCCGATCCATCAGCAGTAGAATCACCTGCCATTCCTGGAAAGCTTGAACATTTCAGGGAACCTTTTCCATAGTTGTAGAAACCCTACATTTCTGTGTGTGGTGTTATACACACCTAAGACACTGCTGTACAGCATTTTGTGCTTGAGTGCAGGTAAGAGGCATTCCCCACCATTGGGCCACAAGCCCCATTGTTCAGGTGCTGACAAGGGCTGACAAGGGTTCTGGGGGTTGTTGGAGAGCCCAAACTTTTGCTAAAGTGTTGGCAGCATCACTGTCAGGGGCCTGCCAAGGCCTATGCCCTGGAACATGATGTATAATAGCTCCTTCCTAGAGGCCTGGTTTCCACAGGTCCTCCCACATATCCTTGCCTCTGAATGGCTGATGCCCAATCAATCAGTCTTGTGCTATCCATAAGGCCAGCCACAAGGCTATCTCCCGCTAGACCACTCAGCTGTCTGTACAGACATGCAAAGGCCCAGTCTCTTTCATGATAACTAACTAGACCACCCAGAGCTCACCCCATTGGCTAGAACATCCAGCCCTGGTCTCATACCAAAATGTTTCCATGGTGAGATATAAGGCCACAGCTGCCCATGTGAGCAGTTGTCCACGACAGGAGCCATTAGTATACCATGCTTCTGTGGGTATAGGAGCTCTCCCTTACTCACAGTGACTCGTGTCACCTCCAACATCCCTGAGTTCTGAGGGGGCTGTCACTCAGAAATGCACTGGCCCCAACAAAGCTTTTCCTTCCACATAGGGACTTGTGACATCTTCTACTTCTGTAGGTCCCTAGGGAGCTGTCACTCAGAACTATACTTGCCCCAGTAGAGTATATATCTGTTCAGAAAAAGATCTACTAGAAAACTGGTCATTGCTCTAAATACACACCCCACTTTGTCAAAGTGGGCATTTGAGCAATCCCTGTCTAGGGAGTTCGAGTCCAGGATCTCAGTCAACTTTCAATAAGTATGAACCTAACTTTGTCAGAGTGGGCATTTGGGCTATCCCTGTCCAGGGGGCCTGAGTCCAGGGCCTCAGCCAGTCTTCAATAGGGTAGATGATCTGCACCATCACTGATGTAGTGTCTGTAATGGATTCACAAGCTAAGAGGGCAGCATATACGACTGTTGTTTCTCAATAAGAGAGTAGCAAGCCTCTGCTCCTTTCCATAGCTGAGACCAAAATCTAACTGGGCCATTCCTAGTGACTTGCTTCTGGTATAATCCCCATGTAAAATCTACATCATCCACTTGGACTGTTAGCAGGAAAGGAAGGGTAGGATCTCCTACCCACACAGTTTGTGCCTGTGCCTCTGCCCTTTTGGAGGCAGCAAATGCAATCTCCATTTCAGGGAGATTACAAATCCAAAAATTTTCCCTGGTGGACAAGATGGTATAAGCAGTGCATAAGCATAGCTAAGCATGGTATTAAACATTCACAAAACCCCAAAATACCCAGATATTTCTCTAACTGACTGACTGTTCCTTGTCTAGGATATACTTGTATCTTATCATTGCTTTGGGTATCACCTCTGTCTTACTTGACCAGACAACTCCCAAGAATTTGACAGAATACCCTGGTCTCTGGTCCTTGTCTTCATTGGCAGCCCACTCCCATTCCTGGAGAGTGGCTCAGATACTGCATGCAGCTGCTTCTAACTCTGTAAGAGAGGTTAGCATAATACCATCAGAAAACTGGTATAACCATACAACCTCAGGCTTTCACCAAGAGGCCAAATCCTGTACCACCAGAACATGAAACAAGGTGGGACTGTGCAAATATCCCTGGGACAATATCAAAAGGTCCATTGGCACCCTTCTCAGGTAAAAGCAAATTCTTCTTGATTTTCTGGGGTAATGTCAATGGATAAAAAGGCATTTGCCAAGTCTACAATGTAATGAAACTCTCCCAGTTCATTTGAAAGATGATCTATCAGTTAGGAAATGTTACCACTGCATGCAAAGGTGGTGTCACTTTATTAAACTCTCAGTAGTCCACCATCATGTGCTAGGAACCATCAGGTTTTTGAACTGACCACATGGGACAATTGAGTCAAGTGAATTACATTTGCCTCTTCTAGCTTTAGTATTGTTTGTCTAGTTTTCTCATGCCTCCTAGTAACTTGTACTGAATACATTCACAATCTTTGTGGCCTGGGAGAGTTGTAAAGGAACATGATGGAGGTGTCCTCTAGTGATGATCTTTACCACGCACACCCATACCTGTAATTCTCTGATAATTGTCTGCACACCTAATTTCTGTAAAAAGTTCACCCGCAGGACATACTCAGGTATGGGGGGATATATACATGTCATATTGCTTAGGAAGCAAACATCTGATTCCCCGAGTCACTGGGGCACATGGAACTGTAATGTGACAGCCTCTATAACTTTCTATGGCAGCCTTAGGTCTGGTAAACTTGTCCAGGTTGCTGAATAGGAGGGTGCTGTCTGTTCCCATATCAACTAATACCAGGACATGTTGCACATTAGGAGGTGTGTGTGAGGAGAGGGGGACCAGTAAATAATTCCACATGAGGCCTTAGGTTAACCAGTTTCCTTGCTAACCAAGTACCCCAGCCGAGTCTCTAGTTTAGCTGTCCACCAACAGCTACCACCACCATGGCGGTCCACAGCATGTGCCATCCACCAGCATCCTAACTCGCTTCATACCCCTGTTGTGTTCCCTACAGACTGAGCCAGCTTTGGTGCCCCTTGGAGTCTGCGCCTTCACTACTGTAATTTCACCAGGTCCAAGTTGCTGCTGATGCATGATGAAAAGTGTGGGCTCTAACACTTTCAAAACCTTTGGGAGACTTCTGGCTAGGGATGTACCTCATCCCAATCCTCTGGTGGGGTCCATACTGCCAGATATTATGCTAGCTCCCTCCACCAGAGGTTGTCCAGAGGGGAGCTAGGGGCACTTACCTCATCCTGCTGACTATGCCAATTGTCAGGGGCCCTGTTAGGGGCCAGGGGAGCTCTTGGCAGTGAGATCCCCAGGGAGAATGCACACAAAGTCACCATCAGAAGGAAAACAATAGCAGTTTTATTTTAAAGATCAATCCCTTATATAAAGTTGCAAGCAAAATGTCACAAGCCACACCAGAGTAACATGTGCATATGTATTTCATACTGCCTAATCATGCTTAGGTAACTACATACACATCTGCACCTGCAGGAGATGAGCACACATCTGTGACTGTGCAGGGGGAGCAAAGTTATGTCTTCACTGTATTTCCTCCACACTACTTAAGAATAACAGAAGGCCCTTGTGAAATATGAGTTCTTGTGTTAATAATGTCAGGCTGCAAGGTCAAGAGCACACAGCAGAGATACCCACTGGCATCTGATAAATTTTCATATCATTACACACATCTATAAAGTTATCTTTGAAAAGCAGAATTAATATTCCCACATGCATTGGAAAAACTATATTATTAACAGTTTCCTCAGGGATTTGATTCTCTCTATGACACCTTCAATAATTTTGTCACTGGTTAAGCATGAAAAACTATCACAATTTACCTTCATAAAAATGAAACCTGGCCCTTTGGAGACCTTGCTTATTTTAAAATAAAGCATTTCTCTCTGATTAACAACTAATAGATGATTGAACCATATAAGTCAAATCCAAAAAAATAAAATAAAATTGTGGAGATTGAATTATATAGACCAAACTCCCATAGCAATCAGAGAAAATAGGTAACTGACAAGTTCTTCCTTCATTTTCTTCCTCTTTCAGTGTTTCATTCTGTATTATTATCACATATTAAGAAGAGATATTATAACATATTGTAGTTTGAAGAAAAATATATGAATCATATTCTATTTTTAAAACAAATAGAATATAGAAAGGAGGGGTTGTGTATTAATTTATTTTATTTCTGCTTTAATTATTCTTAATTATGAATTAGAATCAGTGAAAACAAGTAGGTCTTTGAAATATATTCTCTTTAACGCTTAATGAGATATTATGCCTACAGAGACATAAGGGCTTAAAATATGTGCTAAAGTTCTGTGAACAATAATTCAAATCCTGATACATTTTCCTTTATCCCTTCTTTCCTTCTTTCTTTCATTTCTTCCTCTTTCCTTTCCTTATCTTTCTTCTTCTGTGCTTCTTCTTCCAAACCTTTCTCACACTTGCTTTCATAATTACACTTGAATAAAGTTGAGAAACATGCAGCCATTTCAATAGAACATTCACAGCCACTTGGAAACAACAGACATCTAAATAATTTATGAACAAAGAACAACAGTAGCAAGGAGGTGACAGCAGGGACCACCTGAGTCTGAAGCATCCAGGAGGCTGCAAAAGCTACCAATACAAGGTCACTGAGGCTAATAGCATGTCAGTAGGTGACTGCAGATAGATGATTCCAAGTAAAAGGAACCATTCTTAAAAGTTCTTCTCAGAGGACAGAATAAATCTCCTTCTCTTGTACTACATCAGTATATGTGTGCCTTTCATGACTTTGTATGCTGTCCTTCCACATTTGCTGAGGAATCAGTCTGCTGACAGTTGGGTCAAGCCTTGTTCATTCAAGATAGAATATACCTTGTAGATGCATTTTTTTTCCTAACACTGGGATTTACTGGCTTTCTAGATTGCTCTTCACAGGAAATGAATCTTGGGGAAAAAATAGACAAAAAAGGAGATTGATTATTGTCTGTAGCTAAGTGAGAATCAATCTAGGGACCAATGCCATAGATTAAGAAGAAACTTGGGGGAAAACTGCACAAAAGTCAGAGAGAGTAAATTTTCCAGGACTTAGCAACCCTGTGGTCATTGAGCTTGGTTTTTGAGAAAATATAAAGGAGGGAGGAAACTTTTAATTGTTAGACCTTATGAGATATTGTGGACATGGTTTATAAGATACTTTGTGAATCTAAAATTGGCTCCGTTCAAGTTTAACTTATAGAGCAATTCTAGAGATTTTATAAGCCAAAATTGCTCCTATTTCTTCATGTACTCAATAAATGTCAAGGAAAAGGGTCTTGGGGAGGAAATTTTAGATAAATTTAGAAGTGATGGCATAATAACACAATTTACAACTAATACCTATAACAAGGCCTGGCATATTGTAAGCACAAAAAAAAAAAGAAAAAAAAAAAAGGATAAATGAATGCTTGTCCCCATAGAGATGGAAGAAGGCCCTGGTGCCATCTTGTCCCTTTTGACATTGATTAAACATCAGCTTGATGGGATAAGCTAGTAAGCCTTTTGACTAAAAACTAAAGCCTCTCTTACTCCACTAGGAAAAGATACTTAGCCAAAAGGTACTCATAACATAATTAAATTGCAGAGAATAGGAAATGGAAAAATTTGAGGGGAAATGTATTTATACATAAAGAGAGAGAGAACACACACAAGGGACATGTTTCAAAGTATGCTAAATCTATCCTTTCTCTTTATTTTATATTATATAGATGCCTTCACGCAGAAGATAAGTGGATGGATGTCTTGGAATATGAGAAGGTGCTGAGCTTAGTCTCTTTGGGGAAAATTTTTACAAAGAAAAAAAAATCCCTGACTACTATTTACCCCAAATTATTGTTTCTTTTATTGTATTGGCAAAGAGTTACTGAGCCTCTACTCTGTGGTAGTCACCGCTCAGAGATCTATAAATAAAATTAAAATTCTTAAAATTTTTATGTTAAAAAAAATTGAAGCATTTTCTATTTACTCAGTCACATTTTCTCATAGGGCAGATATGTGCCAGGAAGACTACCTGGGACAGGAGTGGAATATCACTGTGGAGAGGCGGACAGTCTCTGAAGAGAAAGCAGCTCATAGAAAGGTACATGGCTAACCATGAGGAGTCACTCTCTGGGTTGGTCAACCCTGTGTTGATCAAATGATAGTAACAGAACTTTGGGGGAAGGTCAAGATGGTGACTGAGAGAAACACCTTATTTCAGGCACTATAAAACTCTAATCAAAACTGCCATAAAAGCAGCTTCTTGATGGAAGAAAAAGTGAACAAAGTAACGAAAGTTGAAACACAGCTGAACAAAACCCAGGAAGCAGACCAGGGAGAGCTAAGGAGCCCATGCCCTGCCACTGCGGAGTGGCAGCCACCATTGAGCCAGTCGCTCAGAGCGAGGTCTACTAGCACTGAAACATCTAACTACCTCCTGCATACCCAGCAACCAGATGTGGAGATTACTGAGATTAGTCAGTCACAAAAAGTAAAAAATTGTATGCTCTCCCTAATATGGGGAAGCTAGGGAGAAAGTGGGTCATAAGAGGGACTCTAGACGAAGAAGGAGAAACTTTAGATGAGCAAAGAAGGTGACTTAACTGAAGGGGATGGGGAGGTAAACACCCTAATGCACATGATGTACTTTCATAAACATAACAAAGTCAATCACTAAACTGAACTTGAGAAGGAGGGAGGGGGAGGAAATGAGGAGGGAATTGAGGAAGGGTCAAATGAGAGATATGTGCATGTATGCCTTTAACAGCTTGTATCTAACAAAGATGTATAATTACAATGCACTAATAATAACAATAACAAAATAATAATAATAATAAAATTAAAGAAAATCATAGTAACAACAACTACAAAAACAGCACAGTAAATTGAGTCATCAGCATGATAACACAGAAGATTCTTGAATGGCAAACTTTTTTAGACAGGACTAAGACTGAACAAGCACCATCAATTAAGTCTGAGGCTAAAATTTGTAGCACTGAAGGAAATTTGCTGGACCCTTGAAGTTACTTGCTCATAGGTAGCCAACCTGCTTCAGAAATGCTTTAAACAGTTTTTTTTCAGGCAACAAAACTTCATGAAAAGCTGAACTGAAAGATCCAGATTGATAGCGTCAGGAAGTATCTTTTGATTACTTTTTGTGTTTTATACCTGAGAAAGAGACGTAAATAATTCCTTCCTTCCTTCCCTTCTTTCTTTCTTTCATTCTTTTTTCCTTCCTTCCTTCTATAATGGGGATTGAACCCAGGGGCATTCTACCTGTAAGGTCCACCTCTCTTCCTGTTTATTTTTTATTTTCATTTTGAAACAGGGTCTGACTAAGTTAATGAGGGTCTTACTATGTTGCTGAGGCTAGCCTGGAACCTGTGATCCTCCTGTCTCTCTCCCAAATACTGGTATTACAGATGTGTGTCACTATGCCATGCCAGGCTCCAATGAATTAGTTTAGAGTCAAATATTTTGAAGTCTGTCTCACACACAGAAACACACACACACACACACACACACACACACATATATATATATATATATATATATATATAGAGAGAGAGAGAGAGAGAGAGAAGAGAGAACCAGAGAAGAGAAACAGAGAGACAGAGAGAGAGAGGAGAACATGAAAATAAAAACAAATAGGAAGTGACCAGAATTCTTGCTCTCCAACTGAAATATATGAACTTTGGGGGTTAAATAATCAGGGTATAAATCATGAATTTACCATTTATTAGTCTTGTGATCATTTTTTCTGGTCCTCACTCTCCTTATTTGTCTAAATGGGGCTAAGGGTATTTGTAATAGTAGTGTTTCCAGGAATTAGAAGCAAAACATATCAAGAGCCACATACAGTGACAGTAGTTATTGTTACTTAACCAGAAGTTTTATCAATTTTAAGAAAAATTTAAAAAGGAATCCATCCTACTAATATTTTTCCATAGAAATAGGGAATATTCAGTAGAGTTGACAAATGTTTTTTTCTTTCTAAACTGGCATAAATATATCAGCTAAAATCCATGGTGTAACAAGTCAACAGTATTTGGACATAAAAAAAGAGTAAAACCTGTTTATTTGCTTTCAAAGTTCTCTTGCATTATATAAAATTCATACTAATCCACTGTATTAATCACTTAGGCTTTTGAGCACTTCTGTAGAAAAGAGTTTTACAGAAGATTTGCATTTCACCCTTTAGATCCTTTTGTTAATTTTAATTCATTTCAGAAAATGTCTAAAGTCTTTAATGAAGTACTATCTTCATTTACGAGTTGCACTATAATTTGGTGAACTTCAGCAAGCTTAAAGTAAAGATGACATAATCAATTATAATTGTTTTAGAAATGTTTTTGTCTTAACTTTAAAAAAAGCTCCAAGGTAATAATAGCACTTTTCATCAGGAAAATACCTTATAGAGGTGAACTAAAAGGAAAGGAGTGTTCTCTGGTGGTTCAACAAGAAATTGAGAGTTCAAAGAGATTAACTCTCCTCTATTGATTTTGGTGATTTTAGACAAGCCACCTAAGGTAGGCTATGCTCTTCATATGCAATGTTCCTGGCTTTACAAGTGGCCAAAGAAGTACTTTCTGGCCACTTCTGTTGTGCAAAATAATAAGATAAGTCCCCTTCATACATATTATCACCCCATTTTTTAGTTGTCCTTTTTCTGCCACCCTGACCACCCCCCATATCTCTCAGCACTTTAGATATGGAAGGGGAGATTATGATGAATGTTAATCTAAAATAAAGGGTCCAATTTGGAGACAGAAGAAGATGAGCTCTGATTCAGTTCTCTCTTGAATTAGCTGCATGGCCTTGGATAAGTTACTTCATTATTCTGAATAGTTTTCATGCACATAAAGTAGAGTTAGGAATATGTTTCTCAGCATTGATTTAAGGAGTAAATTCAATTACATTCAATATGTATCATCTAGTTAGGTAGGTTGCTTTCCTCATTTTTCACAGATACTACTAAAAACTACAAAAAGGACTCAAATCTTGCTGCTATAAATGTAGAAAGTCCTTGTGATGAACCACTGAATTTTCTGCCACCTTCCCCAACCCCCCAAAAATTAGACACACACACACACACACACACACACACACACGCACGCACACACACCTTATATTTATGATTTCATTTCCTGCTAATCTCTTTCCCTTTCACCAGTTCCATGTTAGCCACACTGGCATCTTTGCATTCTCTAAAATACAGAATATCTCTTGCCACAGGGCACTTGCACCTGTTCTTCCTTTTTCTGGAAAATTCTTCCCCCAGATAGCTTACTCTCTGCTCTCCTTCAGTTTTTTGCTTAAATGTTAACATATGAGTAAGTTCTGTGATTGTGCTATTTAAGATTGCCATCTGCTCCTAGCTTCACCCTTCCAGCATTCTCTTTTCCTTGTTCAGTTTTTCTCAGTGCTTATTAATTATCTATTGTTTCATACCATATCAAATCATCTCCAAACTTTGTGGCTCAAAGCACCAATTCTTTTTCCATATTGTCTGTGGGTCAGGATTCCTGGCATGGCTTGGCTCTGCCTATGGCTCTGTTTCTCACTAGGTTGGAATCAAGCAGAGGCTGAAGCTATGGTCTGACATCTTATCCAGATTCACATATTGTTAGCAATTTTCAGTTCCTCTAGGCTGCAGGTCCGAGTGCCTTAGTCCTTTGCTGACTGCTGGCCAGAGGCCACCCTCAGTACATTGCCACATATGTCTTCCCATAAAGCAACTCACATCATGGCAGCTGGCTTGGCTTGCCTCAGAAAAGCAAGCAAAAGAATGAGAATATCCAACATGGAAACCACGGTATGTCTGCTACTTCTTTCCTGAAGTGACAGTTAACATTTTCTACTCATTCAAAGGAAGCCATTAGGTCCAGCCCATACTCATGGGATGATATTACACAAAAGACTCAATACTCGGAAATGAGAATTATGAAGGACATCTTAGAGTCTATCTACCATTCCCTGCTAGTAAAGAGTGTTGTCTGTATTATTCACTGTTACATCCCAAGAGCTTAGAACAATGCCTAGCATAGTGTGGTTTCCGTACACATTTGGTGAGTGCATGAATAGAATCCAAACCTACACATAGCTAGTGCTTAATAAATGATGGCTACTATTATAAATTCCTGAATATGTTTTTTTCTAGTCATTCTTATTATTCCTTACATTATTTATATTGGATTTGAATCCCTATGATACCACTGAATTAGACAAAAAGAAAAGGCACCATGAGGTACTTTCTCCAAAATTTTCATATTTGGGAGTCAACACATTGATCCTGGTTACCAAACCTGCAAATGAGAGAAAGATCAGAATGGATACAATAAAAACTATAAGGGACCAAGAGGAAGGAAAATTAAAGGCTAATTGTATCCATCAAATTAGACTCTATAGCAAAAGGTTTTGTTGGAAAATAAGGATAATGAAGGGGAAAATGCATGGCCCATGAATAAGATTTCTTCGTAGTTTCCATGAATAAGGTTTGTGGAAAATTACTGATTCTTTCCAGCTATCCAATTCTATGTTTCTGTTATTTTCTTTTGTGGCGAAGTCTGGATTGCTATTAAGGAATCAGTATCCACTCCTGAAGACCATTATACTTCATCAAAGAACAGTCTTGCTGTCTTATAGACATAATTTGCTGGATCTTTCATGCCTTTAATACCATCGAACTGGGAAAATCATAGGAATTAGAAATCCGCAGTAGAAGAACATCTATTGCAGAAAGAACATCTTGTTCCCATTTGAAGCTAGGTGAGATTCAACTGAAGAAAAGCGCACGGTTTGATGAGCTCAACAACATCTGTTTCTCTTGTTTTTAACTGTTCTTGTGAGCTAATGAGTAAATGGCAGGTGCTTAGGAAGAAGAGGAGCGCCAACAGAGCTCTGCCTCGGGATGGGCAGCTGTCCTCACAGCACCTGTGCAATGTCAGAATGCTTGGGCATCCCTCAAGGCCAGCATGAGAGAATCTGGGAGAAGCCCCAGACACCAAGCACCCATCCTGCGAGGGAGTCCTGTGTGGGATCCAGGACAGCACCCTCTAAGGCAGTGGTGAAAAGTTAAAGCTGAGTGCTAACTCTGTGATATGTTTCTTTTTATATACTTTTATTGATCCTTCATAATTTTACATCGTAATGAGGTATAGAGTGATAGGGACTATCCATGCATGCAAGACTTGGTGTGTTTCCCTCCGGATCCCACCTCATTCCCTTCCCTTCCCTATATGTGTCATTGAAATTGGTATTGATAATTTCATATATGTACAAAGCATTATTTAAACCATTACCTTCATTATACCTCTAGCCTCCCTTCTCTCTCCCCAACACAGGTGGAGGTTTATTTTGTTACTCACATTCTTTCTAGCTTCCACATATAAGAGAAAACACACAACTATTTGTTAACAGAGACTGGCTAATCTCACTTAGCATAATATTCTCTAGTTCCATCCATTTCCCTGCAAATGACATAATTTTGGTCTTCTTTATGGCTGAGTAAAATTACATTGTGTGAATATGTCACAGTTTTGTAATCCATTCGTCTGTTGGTGGACACCTAGGCTGGCTCCACAATTTGGCTATTGTAAATTGTGCTGCTGCTGCTATAAACATATATATATATATATGTTATATATATTATTCATACTATTCTGACTTCAATTCCTTTGGAAAGATGCCCAGTAGTGACATAGCTGGGTCACATGGTTCTGATGAGACAAGAAAACAATCACTTTACACTTTCACTTTGGTTTACCTTTGCTCTTTGAAGCCATAACTGCAGCTCATAATGCAGGAACTTCTTATTTATGTTATTCAAAAAAAAATGAGGTATTTATGTGCTTAAGAGTGGGCACACCTACCTTTGATTTATACCAGAATTACACTTAAAGAATTTTATTTTAAGTATGTGACTTGAAGACCTTGGTATCAATGGATCAGATGAACATCTTTTTGCCTCATGTGGCCATTGGCCCCAAGATGTGGACACCAAAATGTGTGGCCAAAATAGAATACAATAACTGGGTGTCATGGTTGTAGACATCTGGGAATCACTGACTATGAGGAGTCAACTACATGAGCACCTTCCTTGTGGAGCTAACTTGGCCTGGGTGAAAGCTTTAACTTGGAAGGGTGGGGGCCCTCACACTCTGCACCAGAGATGGAGAGACTTGGTGAGAATAAAGCCCCCATTCACGTCACTGTGCACCCCACACTACCAGGAGGGCAGAGAGGGTTCTCTCATTCGCCTGCCTTTAGGGAAACAAAAGCCTTGAAGAGATTAAGTGACTTTCCTTAGAACTATACAGCTTATTAACACCAGAATTGTAATTTTAAACAAGCAATCAGGAAGAAATGAAGAAAAAAATATTTAAATGATCACATCAAGAATAAAAATAAATGACTCTATCAGCCATGAGATTAGAAAGATGACATTTTTTTTCCTTTGATGTTATCCAGAAGTTAAACTGATGAGTGTCGGAAGAGAATACACTTAGTTTCTCAGCAAACAATTGAAATATTAGATCGTTTTAATTATGTTAAAATTACTCCCATGTAAGCTGCAAAGGCATTTGTACAGTGGCAGTAGAAGATTCAGAAGTGTAAGAGCTTGGGAGTTGAAGGCTTTAATTAGAATTGAAAAACAGGAACGCTGATATTTTATTCCTTCTAGAATACACCCTAGCTTCAGTTAATTTAGAATTAGAAGATTTGCAAAAGAATGAGACAAATATGGTTAGGCTAGAGGTAGCAAAAAAGTGTAAAAACAGTCAGCAAAAATATGCTAAATAAAAGCTGTTATTTACATTAGCACTTAACAGAGTAAACAAGAAAAAAGATTGTTTTACTAATAAAGACAAAGGTAACAATACAGTTGTAACAATTCAGGTTTTTTAAACTATATTTCAATCATTTAGGAGGCATTATGAAAACTGCTGTAAACCAAATATAAACAACTGTGGAAGCCAAGATGTAGTGTTGTCTCGGGGATAGAGCACAGAATGAGAAATGTCTGGCCTTGACATTTCTATTCAGCTGGGCCTCTAAATTTTCATGAGACTCAGGGAAGGGCATTTCACCTCTCAGTACCACTGTTATCTCATTTGTAAAAATAAAGTTTTAGCTAGACATAACCCCTAGACACACTATGCGGTATAGTGGTTCAATTTCAGGTATGTAGAAATTTGCAAAAATTATCTAAATACTTGGTCTATATGGATTCGATTGCTAACTCTTTCTTCAAAAGAGAAGAACAGAGCAGTTCCAGCATATTAAGTCAATTGAAAGCTTACTGATCAGTTGAGGTGTTCTCAGAATTCCACCCCCCCCCCCCATCCATTCACCTGCCCTCGTTTGCTTCACCACACACAAAAAAGGGGGAGGAGTACAAAATTCCATCACCCTCTTGACAGTTGTGTGTGGGGTGGAGGGTACTGAAGGTTGAACCAAAGGGCATTCTACCTCCGAGCCACACCCCTAGCCTTATTTTATTTTTTGTAACAGGGTCTCACTAAGTGACTGAGGCTGGACTGGAACCTGTGATCTTCCTGTCTCAGCTTCTCATGTACTAGGATTACAGGCGTGCACCAACACACCCAGCTCTGTTGACAGTTTTAAAATATTCATCTTCATGATGCTAGCAGCTAGATATTTGTGGTGATTCAAATAAGTATTTCTCTATATTTTTCATTCAGCCCTTTCATGAATACAGATTTAATAGAATGATAATTTTAAAGCACATAAAATCATATAAGATATTGTCAAGATCCAAGCTTCAGTAATCTTTTTTTTTTTCCCTTCACAATCCAAAGGTAAGTACAAAATAAAATTACTGATTCTTAAAGCTGTGCTTCAATTTGTTGGATAAGAACACACAATGAATATCTTCCATCACCAGCAAGCATCACCTCCCCTCCTTCCTGCAGGGCTGGAGAGTGAGCCCTGGGCCAGGTACCAGGACGGACAAGTGCTCTGTCACTGAACTATACCCCAGCCCTGCATTCCTCTTTTTAAATAACTCAATTCAAAAGGAGACTGAGTGGAAGTAAAAACCTCTCCACATTAATCTTTAAAAGACTTAGATTCCTCGTTCTAGCCCTGGTCTTCATTAACTGCTCAGACAGATAGTTTTGGATACTTCCCATAATACATTCCCTTCTATATAAAATGAGAATAATATCCAAGAGATAGGCTTAATAGATATGTTTAAAAGGCTTTCTGGAGTCAGGGCCTTTTACCTCTGATTATTTCAGTAAAGGCATAGCTTTTTGTTTTTATTGTTGATGATGAGGGAAAAAAAGGAGATAGAGACAGAGATAGTGATGGATGATGGATAGATGATAGATAGATAGATAGATAGATAGATAGATAGATAGATAGATAGATGGATGGATGGATGGATGGATGGATAGATAGATAGATAGATAGATAGATAGATAGATAGATAGATAGATAGACTACATCATTCTCTGCCAGTTGATTTCTGTTAGGGAACTTTCCTGTGCCTCTCTAAACTAAGACTATTTCTTGCACTTATGAATATATGATTGAGGAGAAGAAATACTACCACTGACTATCAAAAGAATCAAAAACAGCTGTCTCTGAGAGCAATCAGATATTATGGATATAGACTGAACCCATGTACATCTGAAGGAAAAAATGTGAAATGATAAGACTCTACCCTGTATTCAAATTTTAATATGCTTTTTGAAACAGTTCCTTCACACCTTCCTCTACCTTTCCACTGACCACAAAGCCACCCTCCTCCTCTTGCCCCCTCCCTAGCTTCCCTTTTACCATTGGAACTTTCCAGCTCACACATCAAAGTTCTTACTGGTTTTCAGAATTTCTGCACCTCCAGGGATCTTTTCTTAACTTTGCCCACATAGTGAACAGGAGAAGTTAAGGACATATAATTATACTAATATGTGAATAATGTTAAATCATTTAAGAAGAATTAATGCAGATGAGTAGTATGGAAGTAGGGGGTTGACATTCTCACGCTTCACTACTTCAATCTCAGAAAATTAGCATCATCAAAAGAGAAAGCAGGTAGGGTGTCAATATGGGATTATCACTCATGTCCTGACCAGCTCTTCAGTGTGCAATGCTCACTTTCTTAGAATTATGACTAAAGGAACAGCAGCTCATCAATAATCTCTGTACCCCATCTTATTAAGAGTATGTGGAAATAAATCTCTTAAAATTGTTTGAATGTAAAAATAAAATGAGTTGTTTTATGTAGATGACATCTTTGTCATTTGAAAAGTATCAAAACAAAAATTACTCAACTTGAAACTTAAAATGTTCTTTTCTTCTATTACAATGAAAATGCAATATATCATCATATTGATTTTAATATACACAGATATTTCATCATGCTTTTTATAAAAACACTCCATAGTCTGATATAGTGACTGTTTTACTTATAGGAAATTCAATTTCAGAAAAAAAAATTCCCATTTTAGAGTTAAGGAAATGCATTTAAGCTGGGCTTGGTGACACACATTTATGATCCCAGTACTTGGGAGGCTGAGACAAGAAGATCACAGGTTTGAGGCCAGCCTCAGCAACTTAATGATACTCTCAGCACCTTAAGGAGATCCTGTCTCAAAATAAAATAAATAAATAAAAAGAGCTGCGGGTGTAGCTCAGAGAAAGATTATCACTGGGCTCAATCTCCAAAACCAATAATAATAACTATATTAATAATTACACATTTAGTAGTATGGTGATTTTATATAAAATTGTGCATTTTATTGTTTTCAACAATATATATTATGCTTGGGTAAAAAATGAATATAAATCACCATGAAAGAAACTTTGAACAAGTGTTTTAAACTTCCATCCTTTCTATTAGCTTCTGGATTGCAATTATTTTTTAAAGTATTGATATTAAGAGAAAAAGTCATGACTGATTCCAAAAATACAAAGAACTATAGCAGAGTAGGACCAAATATTAAAAGTAAATATTAGGTGGGCCTGGTGGCGCACGCTTGTAATCCCAGCATTTGGGAGGCTGAGACTGGAGGATGCGGGTTCGCGGCCAGCCTCAGCTACCTAGTGAGGCTCTCAGCAACTTAGTGAGACCCTGTTTCAAAATAAAGAATAAAAAATAGGGCTGGGGTATAGTTCAGAGGTAGAATGCCCCTGAGTTCAATCCCCAGTACTGCAAAAAACAGTAAATATTGTGTACCTGTGTCCCTATCACTCTGAACTACATTATAAAATATATAAAAGTATATTAAAAAATATTTTCATACAAATTTTCTGATTTCCATTGTTATCTAATAAAATGTCATTATCTTTCTATCATCTAAAATGATTAAAATGTGGAAAACTAATTTGCAATACTGTCAACAGTGTAGAAGAGTTCCTATTTCCCTACATCCTTGCCAATATTTATTGTTTTTTGACTTCTTGGTGATTGCCATTCTGATTGGGGTTATATGGAATCTCAGTGTAATTTTGATTTGCATCTCCCTGATTGCTAATAATGTTGAACATTTTTTATGTATCTATTGCCATTTGTATCTTTTTTTTTAATGAAGTGTCTATTCAATTCAGTTGCCCATTTCTTGATTTTTTTTTTTTAGTGTAAAGTCTTTTAAATTCTTTGTATATTCTAGATATTGGTCTTCTATCAAAGGAATAGCTGATGAAGATTTTCTCCCATTCCATAGGCTTTCTATTTAGACTCTTAATGGTTTCCTTTGATATGCAGAAACTTTGTAGTTCAATGTCATCCCACTTATTAATTCTTGTATTTTCCTGAGCTTTGGGGGTCTTGTTGAGGAAGTTTCTAACTGTGCCTATATGTTGGAGTGTTGGACCTATGCCCTCCTCTAATAGCTTCACAATCTATGGTCTAACTTCCAGGTATTTGATCCATCTCCAGTTGACTCCTTTTTAAGGTGAGAGATAAGGATTTAGTTCTCTTTTTCTACAACTGGATAACTAGTTTCCCCAACACCATTTGTTGAAAAGACTGTCTTTTCTTCAACGTATGTGTCTGACACCTTCGTCAAAATCAATTAGCCATAAGTTTGTGAATTTGTTTCTGCATCTTCTATTCTGTTCCACTGGTCTATGTGTCTGTTGTTGTATCAATAACATGCTGTTTTTATTATTATAGCTTTGTAGTATAATTTGAATTCATGAATTGTGATGCCTCCTGCATGGTTCTTATTGCTGAGAATTGCTTTGCCTATTCTAGTCTTTTGTTTTTCTATATGAAATTTATGACTGATTTTTCTAGGCCTATGAAGAATGATATTGTTAGTCTGATATGGATTCCATTGACTATGTGGATCACTTTTTGTAGAATGGCCATGTTGATATTTATTCTGCCTATCCAAGAGCAACAAGATATTTTCATCTGCTAAGATCTTCAATTTCTTTCTTTAGTGTCTACACTGTTGGTGGGATTGCAAACTAGTTCAGCCACTATAGAGATCAAGGTGGAGATTCCTCAGAAAACTGGGAATGGATCTACCATATGATCTGGCTATTCCACTCCTGAGTATCTTTCCAAAAGGTCTGAAATCAGAGAACTACAGTAATATATGCATATGTTCATAGCAGCATGATTCACAATAGCCAAATTATGGAACCAAACTAGGGGTCCATCAATAGATGAATGGATTACAAAATTATGGGAAATACACACAACGTAATTCTATTCAGCAATAAATAAGAATGAAATTGTGTCATTTGCAAGAAAATGGAAGGACTTGAGAACATTATGTTAAGTAAGATTAGCCAGTCACAGAAAGTCAAAGGTCATATGTTTTCTCTAATATGCAGAGTATAGGTAGTAATGGGAATACCCGAGGAACTCCAGATAATGGAGGAGAAATACCAGTGGAGCCAGGGAGGTGGTCTAAGGGAAGGGGAGGGGGAAGAATGAGGTTCATTAATGGAAATACTACCATAGACCATGTCAACATATATGAACATACCAATGTCAATCTCGGTATTCTGTATTGGGAAGGAGGGAAATAGGGAGGTGAGGAGGAAGCACCAAGTGCTATGTGCATGTATGTCATTTTCAACATGACTTACATTATGATGTGAGACTATAATGCACCAATAAAAGCACATTAATAGAAAATATAGAGAAACTGTATCAGACTTCAGGATAAACAGTGGCCAAGACTGGGGTTGAGCAGCTTGACCTAAATAAAATCTTACCATGAACAGACTTTGAAAAGATGATTAGATTATTTTCTTTCTATCCATTTGAAACCAAAATTGTCCTGACCATGACTTGCTTTCTCCTCTCATTCCACCTTGATGATATCACATGTTCACATCATCCCTTCTTGGCCTTCACATCTATTACGCTATTATACTAGGTTTATTCAACCATGACTTCCTAATCTGAGCCTGTCCAGGAAGCACACCCTGTTTATGTAAAAAGGAGGAGATCAGCCACCTACTAGACAGATATACCACGGAGGGGCAACATCTGGTAACTGGTGTCCTCTAATTTCATAGTTTCAGTCAACTCACATCAATGACAAAGAACATATGCTCCCCACTAGTCACCTTGGAGTAGAAATTTTAGAGGATGGTTGCAGTTTTACACTCACACTGCTCAGTGCAGCACCTAGCACTTCTTGGGTGCTTAATAAATATTGAACAACCCAGCAATCAAGCCCTCCAGGCAATGGCTGCAGTTGTTAGTCGACACATATGCAGACTGTACACAGTAGGAATTGCCAATCAAACAGCCAGATCTGAACACACAGAAAATAGCAGAGACAAGAACGGCAGCATCACCTTCAAATAGAAAAGGACAATCTATATGTATATATTGTGCTATGTATGAATTTAAAAGTATTCATGGTCCCCTTTGCATTCTGCTGTGCATTTACATAACTCGCTGCATGTGAAATTAGCCAAATGCACCCTCTTCAGTGAATATGTTTAACAAAAGGTCAACAGTCTCAAATTATTTTTTTATAAATAATGCATTTGCCTGAACTAAATCCAAAATTGTCCTGGGTGAGGGATATCTAACCTCTTCTGGCAATCAGATAGGGAATTTCTTCCACTTGTACAACCTTAAAACTACCCACAAGCTTCAGAGCACAATGTGAACTGGGTCTCTTCACTAACAAACCGAATTAAGAATTAAACCTGTGCTCTTTACCTGTGGCTTAGGCAGTCACTTGAAATTTTAAGCCTTTGTAATGAAAAACTCTCATTTGGATTTCAGACAATTAAGGTGTCACTGAGTAACTGTGTCTTTGCCCTTTTTGCAACATTATCTTCCAAGTGGCCAGGGAGAACTCATGCTTCTCCAAATATCCCTCATCTTTTATGTGAAGAATTAGTGTTTCCTAAGAGATCTGACCCGGTTTTTAAAAATAAAACTTAAACCCCGGGTAAAAAGCCAGCTAAACGAAGGTCTGATGCAGAGGTGTGGGGAAAAGCCTTTGCCGGCTCATCTTTTCCCTTCTCACCTACATTTTCCTGTGATCCCTGCTCTTGTGTCAACCCTTTAGTGAATCCTGCTTGAGCTGCTTAAAATTATACATTCAATGTCAGCTTTATGCTCTAAGGAATATTTAATGTGAGACATCATTCACTTTTGCATAGAAATTAGCTCTGCAGTGTGAAAACTGGCTTCAGGTGAATTCTACTTTAAAAAAAAAATGCAAGTGAGAACCGGAAGGACCTTAGAGCTGGTGCTGCAGTCACAGAGGATCCACCAAGCAGCATCTGGAGGGTCAAATATATTCAAAAGATCATATGATATGGATCAATCAAGTCTGTTTACTGTACAAAGATCAGATCCAAAGTAGAAAAATAAGGCCCATAGCATATCCAAGGCATGCGTAGAATTTTTCTTACTTTCCTTAAATCTCAGAAATAGGAGCACTGTGAACTTGAGTCACCCTTTGACATTTAAGAAGGCACTGAAAGCACAGCATAGGAAAGACCTTGTCTATTATGTGCTCTTTAAAATGCATCTTGATGCACTCTGATTTCTCTTGACCAGCAGGTAATATTGAGTTACCTCACCCAAACAGAGCACTTGGCTGATTTAAATCATTTATTCAATATTTACTGAATGCGTATGATGTGCCAGGCACTAGTAACAGATGCAAAGTGTAAATGAGGAAGACATGCCCCCTCCTGCTCTGAGGAAATACACGCTCCAGAAAAGGAAAGAGACATGTACAGATTATTACAATGCAATGTGGGAAAGGCTGAAATATAGGCATTAACAAGAGATTTTTGAAACAAAGAGGAGGGAGAAGCTAATCAGGACTAGCAAATAAGAAGATAGAGTAAGCAAGTTTTCATGGAGTAGAAAGAATCAGCAAAGTGGGGTGCATGGTCCCAGCAGAAAGAGAAATTTCCCATATCATCGAATTCTTTTTCGGCTATTCCTCTATAATATGTAATTATAGGGCTACTCAGATTTTTCCACTCAGTTGGATGGGGATACAGAGTTATTCTTCACTCTAAAAGATAAAAATTCTGATTTGACCATTGTACACATTGTCTACATGTATCGAATTACCAATCTATACTATATCCCATAAGTATGTACAAACAGTGAAAAACAAAAATAGAAATAAAGTTTAAAATACTTAAGATATCTCTACATGACTTAATGTTAATTTATTAACCACTCAATAGGAGGTAGATTTCTTTAATTTCCTTAATGTTGGCAAAAGCCATAGAAATTGAGTAAAATTTGGTTCATGATCTATTAAAACTTGCCTTCCAGGGGGAGAGATGGGCCTCATAATCATGAGATTGCAACCCAGTCTAAGGGCATTTATGGAGGGATGGACGAGCTACAATAACATGAAAGAAGGCCCAATGGTACATCCAGGGAGGCATCAGGGAAGGAAGGAGTCTTAAAGGACATGATGTCTAATTTGAGTCTTAAAGAAAGAATATAAGATAGACAAAACTGGAAGGGGAAACCAGAGAGAAGAAATGGAAGCACCAAACAGCATTATGTATACTAAGGATCTTTAAAAAAAAAAAAAAAGTAAATGATGTGGAAAAAAAAAAAAGAAAAGAAGGTAAGGAAGAGGCTGAGCTGGCAGATAGTCATCAGATGTCTGGGAGATATTACATGCCTTTAAAAAGAGCTCCATGTTAAATTATAGTCAGGGTGCAGGCATTGTTTGGGGGGGGGGGCAGTACTGGAGATTGAACCCAAGGGTATTCTACCTCTGAGCTATAACCCTAGCCCTTTTTCTTTTTTATTTTGAAACAGGGTCTCTCTCCCTAATTTGCTGAGGGTATCCCAAAATTGCTGAGGCTGTCCTTGAATCTGATATGTGTCTATCTCAGCCTCCTAAGGTACTGGGATTACAGGTGTATACCACCATGCCTGGCTAGGGTGCAGGCATTTTATTAAAGAGAAAATAGAGACCTTGAAAGTTAGTCACTGGCCAAGGCTGCAGGAGAGGAAAGCAGCAGAGCCAGAAGTCAGATCCAGACGTCCTCTTCCTGAGCCTGCCCTTGACCATTACTCCATAAATGACTGGCCTAGAGTGGGGAGCTACTTTCGTGTCTTCCATGAACTTGTTATATATCTATGATATGGTAAGAGAATCTGTGAGGGGAGATTGGGACAGGGGGAAATCCTGCTATACCAGAACATGTTTGAGATTTACAAAAATGGCAGATGCAAAATAGTTGGGAAGAAATATGCCACAAAAGTACTACTGTCATATCAGAAGCCAGCCATTTATCTTCTTGCTAAAGCAACAGAGTATTATGAAATTAAAATCATAATTGGACCCATAATGCTAATAGTTACAACTGTATAACACATCAGTAAACAAAGAAGATGACGGAAAGCAAATAGAATGTAAGAATGCATGAAAACTGAACCTGCAGCCCAGATCATTTAAAGAGGAAAAGGTATGGATGTAACATTAGCTCTATAAAACAATGCTTTGCAGATAGAGAGAACTTATTTTTATTCACTGCCAAGGACCTGATCTAGATTTAAGTTAACAGAGAACAGTAGCCTACATGATAAAAAAAAATATTTAAATGGAAAGATCAACTGCAAAATAGGAAGAATGTTGACATATATGGAGAATGTTGACATATACTGAGAATTTTTAATTTGTAGTTTTACAGACTAATGAGGTCTCTTCTACATATTCCTAAATCCTTCAACATTCAGAGGGGGCTGATACATGTGGAGTGACTTAACAGGAGCCTTTTTTGCCATAAGTTTTCAATGATGCTCTGACATCATATCAAGTTTCACTAAAATACTGTGCAGGAAAATGGTTTGCAGCACTCTTTGAAAGAGCAACATTGTGCCAATAATGGCTGACAATTGAAGGAAACCATGATTATCCTCAAACACAAAGATGGCCTGCCCCTCCTTTTCCTACTTCTCTGAGTGAAATGTGAAAACAACAATAACAAAAAGGTATTGAAGTTAAAACAGGAATTAAAGGATCTGCAGGTGCTAACACTGTCTTTGAGCTTATGTTAGTCACATATCTTCTGTCCAGTAATTGGTCAGACTAAATGTCTAAAAGAGATAAAGCAATTGTCTATTGGGGTAATATAGGTGGGGTTTTAAACTTCTGGTTTGAACAAAAAATATGTTATTGAGATGAGGTTTGGCAAAGAGAAACATACACCTGAAGTCAATTTGCTACGGATGCATTTGAAAATGTGATGACAAATACTCAGTTAAGACCAGCATTACAATCTGTGCAGACATACATATTTATCAATTTCTTTGGAAAAATAGTGCAGGTGGCACTAAGAGAAATTATATTTTGGCATTGGTCTTAATTATTTTGTAGTTGTAACTAAGTGTTATAGAAAGTTGAGGTCAGTTGGAGTATATGTTGTTCTTAAAAATAGTTATTGAGTGTCTGCTATTTAAAAGTTATTTTAGAGATAACAGAGCGTATGAGGAAGCATAGGGTGTCATCTGTGTCCTCAAGAAACTTGAGAAACTTGGGGAGAATATTGGTTACTATTAATAGATTTTTAATGTAAAGTTGCACAGGTGATTGTTATAGAAAATAAGAGTCAGCAGAGAGATAAAGACAGTTATTCTTTACAATCCAATTCACACTCTACAGGAAATGACAGTAACTTCATCTTCTACATATAAATATCAACTAGACTTCAATATTGCATGAGTATGATCATTTTGTACAGTTCAAGATAGCCATGGTGTATCCTTTCCTCTCTCCTCCTTCCTCAAACCATTGGCATATCTACCCAACCCCAATCTAGTGATCCAGCACCACATCTATTTCATTCATAAAATAGAAATAACTATAATACAGATCACCTCACTCCCCTACTTATAATAGCTTCCCTAGAACCCAAACATTGGCATGGCCTTTGAGTCTGCAGGTGATCTGTTACCTGCCTATCTCGGCCTCCCCTTTTTTACACTTCTCTTCCCTCCAGCCTTATTGGTCCATTTTGTTCCTTGAGCTGGTCTATCTACTTCATGGCTGTCTTAAGCCTTACACCTTACACCTGCAGGCCCCTCAACCCCAGCCATCTTCCCCAAGACTTTCTTTGGCTAGGTTTTTCTCATCATTCAGTTCTCAGCTTCAGTGTCACCTCTTGAGAAAGGTCTTCCCTCCCCATCTTATCTGAGGAAGTTCCATGCACCCCTTCTCCCAAACTCACCATATCCTACCACATTAGTTTGTCTTGTCTCCCTAACACTATGACTTTTGGAAATTTTCTTGCTTATTATTTATTCTTGTCTTGACTGCCTTGTCACAACAGAATTGAAGTTCCATGAAGACAGAAACCCTGTCTGAGATCTTAAGTATCTCACCCTGTGCTTGTCTCACGCAGCTGAAAAACGATGTGTGCTAAATGAATAAATGCATATGTAAAAGAATTGAAAGTCTTAATATTGAAGGTTCAAAAGAGATATTATACATGTGTTATCTGTTGGTTGCTCCTTATCCAGAAGTTGGATCACATAGGCTAACAATTAAGATATTCAAGTATAGAGAAAATGTTCCACTTTGCTGTCAGTCCTACCCCTGGCTATCATACAGCACTGGAAAAAATACAATTTGACTTGATAAGTAATCTGGAAGATTAAAGTATATTTATAAAATGATACTGACTTTAATTTACAATTCCAACAATTATTGTACATTCATGTATTTTTGGTAATTTTTCTGCTGTTCAATTAGTTGAACAGATCATTCAGTAATAAATTTGTGTGATGCAGCATAATTACGTATTCATAAGTATGCAAAGAATGCAAATGCCTCTGAATAATTAATATTCTTTTATTACATTACCCAGCAGCCAATAGTGTGACACTCTCCTCTAAACCCCTGAAGATTAAGAAGATCCTAATTTAGCTGGGTGTGGGGCACATACCTGTAATCCCAGTACTTGGAAAGCTGAGACAGGACGATAGATCTCAAGTTTGTGGCCAGCCTCAGCAACTTGATGAGGCCCTCAGCAACCTGGTGAGACCCTGTTTTGAAATAGAAAATAAATAAAATATGACTGACGGTGGAGCTCAGAGGTAAAATGTTCCTGGGTTCAATCCCCAGTACCACACACACACACACACACAAATCTAATTTACCTGAGCTATGCTATGGAAAAGCTAAAAGAGAATATTTACTATTACTTTGATAGTAAGGCTTAATGTTTTTCCTAATAGAAATAAAAAATATTCAGCAAAATATATATTCTTTTTAACTATTCTTAATTTAATATCAGGCATTTCTTTAATGTGGTTTAATGTGGACTTTGTGAGAATAACAATAAACTTAAGAAATTTAAATGAAAGATTACTAAAATGATTCTCCACACATGTTTTTCATTGTACACATTTAACATGAATCTCAGCAATAGCTTTGAAAAGTGAGTGCTTCTGAAGAGACTTTTAGTTACTTTTAGTACCACTCTCTGGATTCTTATAGCCACTTTAAAATTAAGGTGGCTTGGGGAAAAATTCCTACTATTCCTGAAAAGAAGCTTTTTAGGCAAAAATCTTTTTTTCTTTTCTTAATTTTATTCTTTCAGCTATTTCCTTTAATGTACTTACTGATATAATGCAAGATAATGTTGCTTCTAAGTTCTGAACATGTAGTTAAGGACTGATAATTTCCTAGGTTAGAACATTCGGTCAGAACCCTCATTAGATTACATGTCTTCTATCCTTGCCATAATTTTTCATATATCCATATATCTATCCAAACACAAAAGACAGTAGCTGCTCTCTGCTGAGAGATGAAACAGAAATCTCCATTACAATACATTGTCTCCCGTATGAATACTCTACATTTTCAGCTGTCTTCTTTGTATTAACCGATGTCATTGCGTGGATTTTTAGCCTTGTCTAAACTGCTCTTGCAGTGACACTAATAATGAAAAGATACATCGCAAGGAGCAGTTATTAATATATAACACTAATTACATAAAACATTGTTTTGTCTAGTACTACTATGTTACATGAAAAACTGCCCTATCATGCTCATTTAATGTCAACATAGTCTATACATGGAGAGCTATATTTTGAAAGGGAAGTTGGTTAACTCTTTTGAAAGTCTTATGAAAAGTGGCTTTGAAATTACTATATATCACCAACCAAGCCATTATATAAATTTGCTTTTGTGAATGAAGATCAATCTGAGTAGCAAAAGTTTAATAATACAAAATGAATATGAATTATTCAAGGAGGAACAGACATTTAATGTTTTCTTTTAATGAAAATGCTGATAATAAAAGTGGAAATCTCTTACCCATTTAAGGCTTTTTGCAATTTTGTACTTCCCACTCACATAACTATAAAAAATGCTCTGTAATATAGGAAAAGCATGGAAATCACCATATTGAAGTATTCTGAATCAATACATGCCTTTATTGACTAGAACTTTTCTTGCTAATAGCATACTCAAATGCCTTGCAGTTAAGAGATAGATTAGAAAGGGAGAGAATGGAACCAAGTTTTATTAATGAATAACTAATAATAGAATATCAAATGTTTAAGGTTGCAATAGAGATTACAGAGAAACGTAAAGAGTGGTCATGACCCTTAGGATACTAACTAGTGTGGTCCTAAGCCTAGTTCATTCTAATAGGCCATATGAGGGGCTGTATGTGAGGCTACTCCAGGTGTTGGAACCAGAATTACAATTCTGTTTCTCATTTCTGTGTCCAATTTTTTCTTATGCTTTGCTTTTCTCGTTTCTCTACCCTCCACTTCTCTTGAGAGTGTATGGTAGATGTCAGTCCCTGCCCACTCTCTTTGCTTGGTTGTCTGATTTCTATTAGTTATCCTAAGAGTTCTCAGTACCCTGAATGCAATGATTTCCAGTGTCTACCTGCTGACTTTGTGAATTCTAATCACAGGCAAGAGGCCAAGAAACACCCTCCTCTTCCTTCGTCCTTGTGGGCCATCCCCACTGTTAGCTTCTTCAGTTGTTTCTCATCTTGTTTCTGCATTTGTCCTTGCTGGTATTCTAGAACTCAATGAGCAAGCAGTTGTAGCTCTTAACAGGTTAGAGCTGTCTGTAGGAAGACTGTGTGTAACATGGCAGAGCCCCTGTGTAGAGGGTTGTGTGTAAAATACAGGGCTCTCTTAAAGGCGTCCTCAGAGTACCCTGGCGGTGCTTGATTAGAGCCTGAGGCATTTTCAGAGACCCAATCACATACATTGCTGATAGAGAGGAAATGTGTCATGGCCACCTGCAAGTGTCATGAATAAATGGGCAGAAGTTCTACAGAAAAAAAAAAAAAAAAAAAAGGAGGGGGCAACCAATGGACTGTCACTTCCATAAAGATGCTACTTATGATATGTTTTAGATTAAATGTTATATCTTCGGTCTAGGGCAAAATAACAATATCTATCTTTGGTGGTATCTGAATGAAGAATGAAATACACATTATTCAACAAACTATGCACCAAGACAACTTTGCAACTATAGTCCTTAGCAGCAACATCACGTACATAGAGTACCTACTACATTAATACATTTGGGGGGAATAAATAAATGAGTGAAAATAAGTTGGTATTCTAAAATATTAAATTTCTAGAAATGGAATCTTTGAAAATATTGTTTTCTTTTTTTTAGAAAATGCTTTTCAAATTTAAAAAATGACGAAATTGCAGAGCAATGTTAATTCAGACAAGTAAATAAAGCAAGAATCAAATAAATGATCCATGTACAAATAAAGATTAGCATAGTCTTGAAATTGAGGATACAAAATATGGAACTGGCTGCCAAAACAAATATGATATAATACTCTAATTCTGTGATCAGATCAATAACTTCTATTCATTTTATATACTCTGGAAAGCTGAATGGAGGAGGTGAATTCAGTAAGGAAAAAGAATCTGTGAGTCACTAAATAAATCAGAGAAAAATTGATTTTGCTTAGCCTAACAATGTGAAATACACTACAAAATATAAGAGAAAGAATTATACTGCATGCACACCTTAAATTCTGAAGACTATAGTAAATTTTTAAGTTTGAACACTACAAAGCAATCACAGAAAATCGTAACTTTATCAATCTAAAAATTTTTAAGGGCTGATTTATGTGCTATTTGCTGTATTATCTTAATTGCCATTCATTGGTATTTGCACTTTTATCATGATAACAGTATTAATTACCTTAATGTTAAAATAAAATGCAATGTAATTCTATATTCAGGGCACAAATTTCTCAAAGTAAGACCTATACTTAGCAATTTATCTGATATTTCAAGCAAAAGTGCATTTATATTGTAAATATCTTTCCTGTATATAAATGTTTTGATTGTTTTATTAGAATTATCCAATTAATGAAGATATTAAAGTCTCTTCACATCTTGAAAAAATTGGTACAGAGTTGCCATTCTACCATCTAACAAGAACCAGAAATTCATTAATAATTGAATTTGAGCTTATAAGTGAGGAGAAAAAAATAATTTGCTTTGGGGAAGAAGTGCTATTTTTTCCTCACTGAAATACATTTAGTTAATTCTGTTCTTTATCCAAGCATAAACTACATTTCCAATAAGTTTTCAATATGACTTAGAAATATTCTTAAAATTAAGTCCTACTAAAATTCATCTTCATGTTTTGATCATCCATCAAAAACAGTTTGGGATCCTAATTATGCCATTCAATACATTCTATATTATTCCTAACACTCCTAACTCATTCTATATTTTGGGCTCTATTATCTTTACAAACATAGTTAATGTATTATTCCTCTCTCTCTCTCTCTCTCTCTCTCTCTCTCTCTCTCTCTCTCTCTCTCTCTCTCTCTCTCGGTATTGGAGATCGAATATCTGAGATATAACATCAGCCCTTTTTATTTTTTATTTTGAAACAAGGTCTTCTTAATTTGCTGAAGCTGCCCTCCAACCTTCGATCCTCCTGATTCAGCCTCTCATGTACTGGGATTAAAGACACGCACCGCCATACCCAGCTGTACTATTTCTCTTTTGTCAGAAAAGGGCAAACTCAACTCTAATCCTAATTCAATAAATAGCCCAATTATCAGATATCAGGGTCTGTGTAACAATAGGACTCAGTTACCAACGCTTCATTTTGTGAGTCATCCTTTGACTGTTCAGTAACCCCTGGACGAGAGAAACAGAGAACACTCATGTCACCAGTAAGTATCAGTTGGACCAAAACTCCAGATCAGAGAGTTTGACTAGCAAACTGCAAATTTTTAAGACTGTAGTTATATCCACCATCTAAAAGCACTCTATTAGTATAAACATTAATTACCTCTCATTTTCTCACCAACAATGATCAAACTGTGGAGTGTGAAAAAATTACCAAACCCCACTCCCCAAAATTTTGATGCCCATAGGTCTGTGTGCAAAATCCAAGAGAACATTTCTACCAAGAAGTTGTGCAATGCCAATGCTGATGACTAAAACTCAATGCATAGAGAAACATCCTGACTCTAGAAGATTTTATATACATATATATATATATATATATATATATATATTTTTTTTTTTTTTTTTTTTTTTTTGCCGTACTGGGGATTGAACTCAGGGGCGTTCTACCTCTGAGCTATACCCCCAGCCCTATTTTTTATTCTTTATTTTGAAACCGAGTCTCACTAAGTTGCAGAGTGCCTCACTAGATAGCTGAAGCTGGCCGCGAACCCCGATCCTCCGGTCTCAGCCTCCCGAATGCTGGGATTACAAGCGTGCACCACCACACCCGGCTTAGATAAAATATTTTTGACAATATTTTTAACCAAATCTTATGAGGAGGTGCAAATAAATAATGTTTTCTTCATTTTCTTGTGAGTCTAAGTTACGATGTTACCACATTGCTGAAGAATCAAAACAGGCTAACAGAAAGTGCTGCAGAAATATATGTGGTCCCCAGGAGAGAACCAGAGCTCTGAACATAAAGTGTGGAAGTCAGAGGAGTTCTCAGAAAGACCTGTCCCTCTCCCACCAGTTGCGCTACATGAGCCTATCTGAAACTAGTTTTAAAACTCAGCGATAGAACACAATTATCAATAAGTAACTCTCATCTGTGACTCTAGACCTTTTCAAGCAATTTTAAGGAAATGAAATATGATTAAATTTTTTAAGTACAAGTAATATTAATTGAAAAATATTGCAACACTCTATAGAATGTAGTGTGAAGACTTACACCAAATATGTGTGAATGCAGACATCGGCCCTGTCACCTCAGTTTTAAGATGTGTTACCTGCTATGATTTGCAGGTACAAGGACCTAAAAGAGAAGACATCACCTCTTCACACTACAAAATGGTCCAATTATACCTTATTACTTGTATCAGTAATTGACAATTGCAGACCTAAAGGTATAGGTCTACAGTTCTATGTTGTTAATTCATTTATGTGTGAATATGCTAATAACAATCCTGATTTTGTTTTAGAATTTCTAATGAGATTGAACTTAAATACTCATTGTTTATAGTTTAAAACATTTTTAAAGTTTGAAAATCTATGCCTATATTTTATTATATTTCTGATTTTACTTCTTCAAAAATATAAATAATATTTAGCTATAGGGTGGACAAGCCTGGTTGCAGAAGTTTAAATAAATTTCCTTACATAGTTGATGGTAGTAATTCAATTAATGAACCTCACTCTTCCCCTTTATTGGTCTTTTTTATGTTATATGGACCACCAACAGTTTTTTTCTTAAAATCTCAAACCAAATTGGCCTCAAACACCAACCAAAGCATAAAGAAAATAGAATGCACAAAAATAAATTCCCCTTTAATTATTTAAATATTACTAGATATTTTAGAAACAGTTTTAAGAAAGAGGTAATATTATAATATGGTTTTCTCTCCCTTTTTGAAGGGATTTGACTTCCTGAAGTCCAGTAACAGGAAGGAGAAACAAAATAATCAATTAACACCTAATTGTTCTTCAAAAAAAATCTTTTGCAAACTAAAATGTGTGTGTGTGTGTTTGTGTGTGTGTAATAATCCTTGAATTCACTTGAACTAAACAATGAAACTGGCAACATAAAATATAATAATTTTGTTAACAGCTGAACTATGTTTTTAAAAATACTAACCTAAGCCAGGCATGGTGGCACATGCTTAGGACCCCAGTACTTGGGAGACTGAGACAGCAGGATCACAGGTTCAAGGACAGTCTAAGCAACTTAGCAAAACTCTTAGCAATGTAGCAAGACCATTTCAAAACAAAAAATAAAATTGGACTAGGCATGTCTCTCAGAGATAGAATGCCCATAGGTTCAATCTCCATTACCACAAAAAAGGTACCAACCTATTCAGTATTTATGTCCATTTACAGGGTCAAATACTTTGATGACAAAGTGAAAATATTTGAATCCATGAATCTCTATTTCATTTATTTAGGTATAGATACCATTCTGCAGCATAATGTATAAGTTTGTAAATGCATGAGTTAGATTTATATAGCATCTCTGTGGCCAACATTCAACTGCATCTTTTGATGATTTAATAAATCATTATCACCCTGAGAACTTTTTGGTGAAATGTACTGCTCTACATTTATCATGCTATATATACTATGGGCCAAATAGTTTACAGGCATTGAGCAAATATTTGTTAAATTTTTTAAAAATAAAAAAGTTATAAGAAAGAGATAAAATTAATACAAATGACTGTGCCTGGTGGCTCATGCCTATAATCCCAGTACTTGGGAGGCTGAAACTTGGGAGGATTCTACATTCAAGATTAGGCCCAGAAATTTAGCAAAACCCTCAACAACTTAGCAAGACCTTCTTTCAAAATAAAAAATGAAATTGGGCGTGGTGGTGCACGCTTGTAATCTCAGTACTTGGGAGGCTGAGGCAGGAGGATCTCAAGTTCACAGCCAACCTCAGCTACTTAGTGAGGCCCTCTGCATCTTTGTGAAACCCTGTTTCAAAATAAAGAATAAAAAATAGGACTGGGGTTATAGCTCAGAGGTAGAATGCCCCTGGGTTCAACCCCTAGTACCACAAAAGAAAAAGAAAAAAATAATAAATAAAAAATGAAATATAGTTGAGATAGATAAATGAAATAAAATAGCTCAGAGGTAGAATGCTCCTGGGATCAATTCCCAGTACTAAAATAATAATAATAATAATAATAATAATAATAATAAGAAGAAGAAGAAGATGATGAAGAAGAAGAAGAAGAAGAAGAAGAAGAAGAAGAAGAAGAAGCAGCAGCCAGGCGTGGTGGTACACGCTTGCATTCCTAGTACATGGGAAGCTGAGACAAGAGGATCACACATTGTTTGCAGCCAGTCTCAGCTACTTAGTGAGGCCCTCTGCAACTTAGTGAGACTCTGTGTCAGAATAAATAATACTTACAGTCAACTGATTTTTGACAAAGGAGCCAAAAGTATACACTGGAAAAAAGACAGCCTCTTTAACAAATGGTGTTGGCAAAACTGGTTAACCATATGCAGGAAACTGGAAATAAACCCCACTTTCTCACCCTGCACAAGAGTCAACTCAAGGTGGATCAAGGACCTGGAAGTCAGACCAGAGACATTGCAGCTACTTGAAGAGGGCATAGGACCAACACTTGAACACATAGGCACAGGTAAAAACTTTCTCA